>CAIGRN010141712.1:0-18821 GCA_903798345.1 Fraxinus anomala
TTTTTATCAAAATTAATTTTTAATCTCTCTCTCTTATTTTTTATCCGAAAATTATCCCAACTAATATGAACTTATACATACCGACTCATCAACTTATACCCTTAAACCAAAATTCAAAAAATTAATTTAAACTTTATCTAAAATTCAAAATAAACTTTCGTTTTCTAAGAATATTAACACGTAATGTGACATTAATAGAGAAGGGTTAACAGAGTTGTATGAGCTTATAAATAGATATTTCGTAGTGGTTTCATAATCTCGTACAGATAGATAATTTCACTGAACTATTTAAATTTATATTTTCTTCCTTATAGTTTTTTTTTGCTTCATTACTATTGAGTGTGCTATTTATTCAACAATTTATTACAAAAAAAAAAAAAATATCACAAATAAATACACATCAATTCCTACAAATATTCATAAAAACATTCTATTTTCTCAAACTTAAACACGAATTCGATAATACAACAAATATATGCTAAACCTCCAATCCTGCACTCATCATTAATTTAAATTGATATGTTCATTTATATATTTAATAAAATTAATTTGTAAAATTTTAGTTTAACTTTTAAGTTCCCGAGTCAATATAATTTCTGGATAAAAAATAAGAGAAAAATATTAAAATTAAGTGGTAAAAAGGTAAGATAGAAATAAATAGTGTAATTAGCACAAAACGTCCCCTTCGTATGCACACATTGCACAAATCGTCCTCATCATTTTCAATTTTACATTTACACCCTTATTTTTCTTGCGAAGTTGGTTCTTTTTGTTAATTTCTTCCATCAAATATGTGTAATTGGTGTAAAACGTTCCTATCGTATGCTTTCATCATGCAAAAAGTCTCTATTGTTTGCTTTTATTACACAAAAAGTTCTTATTATCTATTTTCTATATTAAAACATTGTAAAATAATTATTTACTCTCCTCTTAAATAAACAAATAGAAAAGAAACAAAAAGTATAAAAATTAATTAATTGCAGTCAAAGTCCTAAATTTTCCAAATGGTGAAAACGATTTCCACTTAAAATAATTTAAACATATTAATAAAAAAAAATCATCTTCCAAAAAGAAAATAAATTATTTTCCTCTTAGCTGGATTTGAATTAGAACAATCAAGATTGAGATTTGAATTAAGATTTTGATTGAAATATCTAATGAAAGAAGAACTCCCATCTTTAGACAACATTTTGTTAAACTCGTTTGTACTTTTTTAAGAAAAAATTGGAACTTTAGCTGCAATTTTTTAAATATTATTATTATTATTATTTTTTTCTATTTATTTACTTAAAGATGAGGGTAAAAAATGGAGGAAGTAGATTGTAAAGACCTTTTGTGCAATAAATATAAATGATAGGGACATTTTGTGCAATGAAGGCAAACGAAAAGGACCTTTTTCATCAATTACCCATATTTGATAGAAGAAATTGACGAAAGGAGACGAAAATGACCAATTCCGTAAGAAAATATTGAAATAAGAGTGCAATTGCCAAATTTGAAATGATATGACGATTTGCGCAATGAGTGTAAACGATGATACTTTTTTTTGTTAATTACACAAATAAACTAAAAACAAAAATATCTAGGGCTCGTGAAGCAATTTGGGTGGGTGGTTTGAAAAAAAAAAAAAAAAAAAGGTAAGAGAGAAATAGCACACATAATATTTTTCTCCTAAAAGTGATGCTCTAATAGATGGGTCTTACCATGTGTACAAATATGCCTGTCCTACAGAAATTTTTCTCCCAAAAGTGCATCTCTAAGAGATTAATGTGACAAAAATTTAAGCTTTTGTATCTTCATTTTCGCATTTTTCTCCCTCCCTGTTTATTATTTTTTCTCTCTCCTATTGAATGTACATTGGCGAATGAAATGTAAGGCTAACCATCTATTCATTAGAAATCAATGTCACGTAAATTAATTTTTTTTTTTAATTTATGCAATACTTAGATATCTACCAATCCATATAATGCATTGAAAATACTCATAATAACTCTCTCGTGGCATATGAACTATGTGCATGACATTTTTAAGTACAATACCGTCCAATTAAGTGCACAGGCTTGATAAATAGGTGACGACAAAATTTGGATTCATGTCATCATCTGTCTGTTCTAGATTCATTATTCCATTAAAAAAAATTAACTTATTAGAAAATAGCACATTTAATTATTTAATATAGTAGTCAATAGTCACGAGTATTTTATTAAATCATATTTTCATAAAATTCACGTCGCTAAAGAAAATCCAAAAGTTGAGATTGGAAATCAACTCAGATGGACTTGAATATTGAAAACTACTTTGAATTGATCAATTTCCACTTGTTGGATGACTTATGACTGATATTCGTGGTGTCCAATAAGGATACTCTTTAACTTGTTTTACACTTCAACACCCTTTTCCATTCTCTCTATCGAACAAATGTTGGAAGACCTAATTAAAACATGTAAATTTTCTCAAAAAAATAAAATAAAATAAATTCTTCATATTTTTATTGGACCAGTAAAAGTTTTTTTTTTCGCTACAATATTCTTCTTGTCAATATAATTTCATCTTTCTTGACTTGAAAACTTCATTGGTATTTGTTACACATAAACATTGACTTATTAGTTTATCTGATTTTCTCCTTTAACGATACATACAATAAGGAGTGGGGGTATTTCTTCATATCATCTTCGATGCCTAAGTCAGAGTATAACAATAGAAAATGAGAGGATTTTAAAGGATTATATTTCCTAGTAGACTATATTTACATGTCAAGTATTGTAATAGGGTTCTATTTGAATGGAACTGAGAAAGGCTTTATGACTTGGTTGGCATAATTTTCACCCTAATAAAAGGAGAGTAATGCTATTTAATTTATCATTTTATGTCACATCCACTAATAGTGATACCTACCATTATTTTAACAACACTCAAATTCTTGTAGCACCATGCCACCTGCAATATTTTCCAAGAGATATTTATTGTACAATTAAATTGGTCAATGCTTGAGAGACATACTCAGTTTAAACATGGAAGTGTGGTCTTTGATGTTAGAACTTAGAAGTGGGATGCCATTATTTTAACAAAACTCAAATTCTTGTAGCACTACCTGCAATATTTTTAATGGCCCTTATTGAGAAAAAAACAAAACTATTGGCAGCACATGTATGACTACTTTTGTTTTTAATTTTTTTTGTATTTTTGTATGTCAATTTGTATGATTTTTGCGAAAAAATTTCTGTACATATATCATCGTTGACCCTATTAAACCTATGTTTGGCCCCTATTTTTTCAAAACTCATTTTTAGTCACACATTGCTCATAAAATAATTTAATGCGTAACCACACATTTAAAAAAAAAATTATTATTCCAAAATATATTTTCTTACCAAAATGAGACCCAAACATAGGCTAAATTTACACCTCTACTTTAATGTGAGAATATAGCAGATACAATCATCCATGGATGACAATCAATTATTAGCTTCTTTATTAATTAATCTCTAAGCCAGGATACATTTTACTTGTACACTCAATTTCTCCATTTTGGATACTGTTCACTGCAGATCTTTTACAACCTTTTAATCATACCAAGCGTTGTTCACTTGGTCCCAGTCCCACAAGGGTCCATTGTCAATAGCCGTAATATCATCCCAGTTGTTAACAGAATTAGCAGCATGGTCTTCTGAGGATGAAATGTTATATGGAAAAATATCAGATACTGCTTTGTAGTTTTGTTCAGATGCCGTCGTTGCCTCGTTATTGTGATCATGCTGGTGGTGCATCACAGGCTGACCACCTTCTGCCTCCGATGGTCGCCTGTCAAACGACCTTATGCATTTTGATTTTTTGTAGAGTCGGCATAAACTGAATTCTTCTATTAACTGCATGAAAGAACAAAAACAAAAGGGTAGAAGATCACAATACAAACGCATACAGTTGAGACTCCGCGTTCCTAATTTTAATTTCTATCAAGCATGGTTTGTTAAAAGAAGTAATTCAGACTATCCCACATATTTATTTTATGTCAATTTACTCTTGACACGCACACGAGAGAACTATTTGATGTACAAAGAAACCATATCTAATACAAGACCTATATATAGGGAAATGAAATAAAACAAAAAACCCTATAATATAGGGAACAATTTAGGGTTTTCCAATCCCCTAATTTTCGACATTAATTTTATTACCAAGTTTTTGTCCCTAACATGTATAGCTATATTATACATGAGTTCTTGAGATTTGCTGATTTTATTGTATATTGATAAAAATGGATTCTTTCCTCTTGACATTCTCGTCCGAAGCACTTAGTTCATTGAACATGCACGGCTGTGTCCCAGAAAGGCAGTGATCAAATACTTGTTGAACCATAAGTTTAAGCCTCGTTTGGGAAGAATTTATAAAAATAAATAGAAATGAACGATGTATAATGGATACTACTTGTCGATCTATCGAAATATGTGATTGAAAATGAAATTTAATCATTTATAAATTATTTATAAATCAATTATAAATTAGTGATCAAAGCTATCATTTATTTACTTTCTACTTTTAGTTTTCAATACACAATTTACACTCATTTTCGTAGTTTTGCTAGTAAAATTATCAATTTCAATTAAGATTTCACTTTGAAGCCATGATTCATCCTAAATCCTTAGTGCTTGTTTGGGATAGCTTAAGAGTTGCTAAAAATTTGAGATTAAAATCAACAATTAATTTTAATCAAACATTTCGTGAGATTCACAATTTTTATCAATTTTTCAACCACAAATATTTCATAAACTTTTAATAAAACCTACTAAAACTTTTATAAATTTTTTTGTCTAACACCACCTTAATATATTTCAATGTTTACATATATTTCAATTTTTTATTAAAGAAAGGAATATGTATTTTGGAAGTGAAACACACACCTGCATAGATGATGAAGCTTCACCTAATTCAGTGGCTTTATACTCATTCATCTTCCATGAAGTCTTTGTTCCATTAGGAGCTCTTCCTACGTAGAAAACCATTGTTCTCTTCCTACCAATAATAGCTCCATTTGAAGAGTACACGTCCCCCGGTGAGCCGGTGGCTTTCCAATAGCCTTCCGTCGTAAGCCGATTAGGTTTTCCTCCTCGTGCTTCCCTTTCTTGCTTTGGTAAGAAGAAAAACCACTGCTCAGGGTCTCCAGCCGTTTCGAAAGGTCGTATAAGAGTGTATTTTCCAAAAACCAACAATTAGAAAGAAGACAAATCATGCAAAAACAAGAGAAAAAAGTGAATATGCATTAATACGAGGGAGATCCCATGGACTGTAATCATAAATGTGAACAACTGGTATAACCATGTCCAGTTCTTGCCCTTTGCCATGTATCTTATTAGGCAGATAGAAAGAAATCAGTTCTTCTTCTGTAGGATAAAACCTAAAACCTGGAAGAAGAATATCACTCATATTATTGAAATTTTACTACTACTACTACTACTACTCTCCCTGATCTCTCCCTATATATATATAAGATTATATAGCTTTCTTCTTTTTATCTAATTCTATGCCGATTCCACGTGATAAATGCAGAAACTTGGTGCATTTTACGCGTTGAGCGGGGTATGGAAATTTATTTAAAGAAAGATTAGGGTTTTGCAATGAGAGGACATTATTGAAGGAGGAGAAAACCGAGTGAAATGGGAAAAAGTGAGAGGGACAGGATTCGTCCACATTCGTTCTTGGAAACTTACACTTGAATACCAGGAAATTGATTGATACTATTACTATCAGCAACATCCACAAATAAATTAAATATAAGTCACACGGACTCATTTAGTCCTTCTTTGCCTACCATTTTTCAAATTTCATTTTTTTATAAAACACATTTTCAAACACACATTCTCACGATAAAATATTTTGCACGTGAACTCAATTTTTTTCTAATTACACATTCTCTAAAAAATCACTATTTCAAAACTAATTTTCCAAAAAAATAAAAATAAAAAATAAAACTCCTTTTAATGATCATCAAATAACTAGATTTATTATTTCATATAATAACTCGTGTTAAATAGCATTACTCGATAAAATTTATAATGACGAAAACTAGTCTCGGACTTCACAACCATACATGGATCGTCAATATCTCGTATACAGAAATCTCAATGTGGTCTTTAAATTAGTAAGCTACTTTCAATTTAATCGAAGAGAAATGCTAAGTTTGCCATCTAACTGATATGATCTTAACTAAATTGACGATTTCGATATGTAATAAGCCACGTTTATAAATTTACTGATATTGAAAACCTAGTTAGTTACTTTTAAAGGTTGAAGACTTTGTAACCATACTCGTATAAAAAGCATGAGAATCACTAGTTAGTTACTTTTAAAGGTTGAAGACTTTGTAACCATCCTCGTATAAAAAGCATGAGAATCTAACCCTAATTTTTTTCTTCATCATAAGAGCATTTCTAAGAGATTCTCTATTTTTAAAAAACGTATTCTACAATATAGAGAGCATCTATAAATTTAAAGTAAAAACTTTAAATACTCCAATAAACTCTTTATATTTAACACTTAGTTTTACTAGTGCCAAAAATATTTATTCTTTCACTTTTTTTTTTTTTCAATTAGCTTTCCTCTAAATTATTATACTATTAGGGTCGTTTGATTGTAAGAGTGGAATTTGGGTGTAAAGAAAATGAATTTCAAGGAATTGAATTGCCTAGAATTGTTTTCCTGGGAATTGTAAATCAATAGTGTTTGATTAGTATAATTTTCCACGTGGAAAATATTGAAATTTTGGATAATTTGGTGTTCGTTTGACTTTATTTTAAATGAAAATTGTCCATTAAAGAGAATTTTTTTTTACGATTGGGGATAGAATTTATTTCCATTGCAAAAATAAATAAATAAATAAAAAATGCTGGAAAACAAAAAATCACCAAATAGGTGGAAAAACAAATTCAAGGAAAAGCTGAAAAATGAGGCAAAGTTGGAAAATCAATTGCCTAGAAAATTTGGCTATCAAACAGCCAAAATGTGAAAAATGAAAAATATTTTCCAACTTCCATGGAAAATTTTAGAGATCAAACAGGGCCTTAGTCTCCATTGAAAATTAAAATAATTTGAATGCATATAATTGTAGAGAGTGAGTTTGTCTCTTCGAATTTGAAGAATGAAACTTACTCTCTAAACTAAAATGTAAATTTAAAGAGTCTTTTAAAACATAACTTTAAGAGTCGATTTTTTAAAATAAAGAACATTTTGTATTTAAAGAGTCTATTAAAAATGTTCCAACGTGTAATGTCCACTATTTTGTTCATGATTCCACCATAAATTTGTAGGCTAGAGTTGCAACTAACAAATTCTGTATACAAGTTAGGTGATTAAATTGAAGAAACCAAGATGAAATTTTCGCTCTCTTTAATCGGTCATTTCCATTCAAATTACAAGTCCACTTGGTCAAGGAAAAATGATTTGATTCCAAGTTTTTAAATAACAAACACGTTACAGTCAATTAGACTACAGGACTCCGTGTATTTTATTTTATTTTTTTTTACCTATAGGAGAGTCATATTAATTTGTTTATATTAGTAAACTTCTATGTCCACATGTAGTTCGTCAATGACCTTATAAATTGAGTAGGAAGTTTCAAGGCAATAGAAATTTTCGTTACTATTAGGCCCTGTTTGTCACTGTTCATTCAAAATTTTTTTTTTTCTATATACTCATTTTCAATTACATATTCATACAGTAAAACATTATACACGTAAATCCAAACTTTTTCCTACTTTTTAATCACATATTCTTAAAAAATTCACTATTCAAAACAATGTTATTCCAAAAAAAATTACAGGGCTAAACAACTTTGCACTTTCTTCTTTAGGATACGTTCATGTACATTCTTCTTCATCTTTTCTAATTGTAATTTTCATATAATAAATCAAAATCCAGTTTGTTCTGTCATTTTCCACTTCCCTTTCCTAGGGAAATATGGTTACAAATTACAATTGCTTGAAGTCCGACTGTGGGTCAATCTTAAGTCAATTGTACTCTGTCTCAAAAAAATAATAATTTCTGAAGCCAAGCATATTGTTTCATGTATTTTCTAACCTCCAACAACTTCTCATTCTATAAATTTAATGACAGTGGGTCTCATGACTCCGTCCTAATTATATTTAGTTAATAATTCCTACCATTAATCAATTATACAATTTTAAAGCTTTCGAAATACAAAAACTAAACTAATTTTCATAGTTTCAACTTTCAAGATATCTAAATTAAGAGATTCATAGGAACAATTTTCAACAAAATGATGAGTCTTAAAATCATAATTACATAATATAAATAGCATAATAACTTAAATCTTATCTAAATTTTTATCGGATAAAGTCGTTTTTGACTTTTGTACAGATAAAGTCGTTTAAAAACTTGAAATTAAAGTAAAATAAGGCATTTAGAAAAAAATAATTAATAATCTAAAGTCAAATAAATTTTTTTTTTAAAAAGGAAAAAAAATTTAATAAAGTACGCTTAGACGCGTATTAAGTGGTCAACGTTGCAGTTGACCACTTCATTCACACAAGCAATGCGTTTTGTCTACGCCTCACAACATTAAGGTGTTGTCTAGACGCACTTTATAGAATATTGATTTGATTTATGGTAAGGGAATAAAATCTTACCAAGAGGAGAGATACTTTATTATAAATTCAACACCACTGCATTAATTTGATCATGAAGTCGTGCCAAAGAGGTTATTTGGCAGGTACAAGAGAATAGAAGAGTGGGAAAAGATGAGCATTTTGTCCTTTCAGTTTTGTGTAGAGAGGTTTCGAGACTCGAGAGTAAGAAAATGCAAGTATTTGAACTTTTTAGTTTTTTGTAGAGAGAATTTGATAGATTGAAGAATGTTTCGGAAATAAGCACATGTTTGGTTGTGATTTTAGTCGGTTTTAAAAGTATGATAGTTTGAAAATGTCTCCAATTTCACACATTAGTAAATTTGTCTTTCCTCTTTCACCGAGTAAACTTTCGCAATGATCACAATGAAGGGGCATATCGATCATTGCAACAATTGGTTTCTAAGATGATAGTCTAGAAGTCAACATTTTCATCATTGGTCCGCAACACAATATACTTTTTTCTTACTTGACTCATATTTTGACACCAAAGAATTCATTTTTTGCTTAAAACTTGTAAAAGACTTTATACTTACCCATTCTGTTTATTTCCTCATCATTTCTTGTATGGAAAATGTATGGACCATTCAGAGTAAATCTAACAGTATATACTCTCCCCATATTGTCAATTTTTTGTGAAAAGACTTGCATTAAGGGTTATTATCAGTTTATCTAGCCCCTATTTTGGTGTAGTTAAAAATCATATTTTTAATAGACTGTAGTAAAAGTTGATGAAGTGTGTAGTCAAAAAGTTGTGGATCTTAAGAACTGTAATTAAATTACTGCTAATTTTGACTTGAATATTTAACAAGCTTTTATTCTACACTAAACGGAGGTTTATAAAATAGGTGGTAAGGCGAGCAATAAGCATATTGTTGCAGAAATTTTTGAGAAATCTTAATTCGAGTTCAGTTTAATCAACCAAACAAACACCAATCGAGAAGACTTCGTCTCACAAGTTTCACATTCTAGTTGCCACTAGTTTTCATCCCCACAAAGGATGAAGGTGATGGTAACAATATTACAAATGGAGGAAGAAAGGAAGGGCAATGGTTGAACTCTCAAACAAACCGCCAAGGAGAGCTACCTCACCATTTCTCATCTATATATTGCGCGCACACACACCACACAACTACTATATATATATATATATAGGTCACCAAATGTGGGCTAAGTCAAGTGGATAAACCAAAGTATTGGGCCTCTAACAAAAAGGGCTAATGTTAAGAATAAATGGGCCAACTAATATCATCATCTAATTCAATAACTTGGGTCATCCACGAGTATTGGATTACGAACAACATTAACTCAATTAAGTTGTTTCTAGTTGTCCCAAATTATTTACGGGTCGAGCCATCACTAAGTTATCATTATAAATTATCCAACATCAGTTTAACATTATTATCTGGCATTTATTGGGTATCAAAACCCAACACTTACAATGTCACGATTTTAGCTTTCAATTATTTAACTGAAAATTATGAATGTTTGGAAAGTGATTAAATTAAAATTGAAGTGATTATAAACCGTGATTACTTATACAAAGTGTGTGGATAATAAGTTTATAGTAGTTGTAAAACCTACAAAATGTGCAGATTAAAACTATATTTAAATTTTAATCACTTTCAAACATACTTAAAACTATTCTCGAAATATATCGATCAGTTCGTGCTCAAAATTGTTATTTCTTTATAATTCTTGTCTCAAACAACATAATTTTGACTTCTTGAATTAGAACATTTTTCACTCTAAAAGTTTCTCCATTTTTCTGGAGCTGCCTTCGCCACCTAATTATTATGATCTTGTAGGTGGTCTGTCACTGGCCGATAATCTGATTCAATCGCTTTTGATGGTCGCTTGTCAAATGACCTGATGCATTTTGACTGTTTGGAGAGTTGACATATACAGAATTCTTCATTTAACTGCATATGAAAATGAGAGAAAAAAAAAAAGAAAAAAATCATATACAACCCTAAATAAAGTGAACAATGAACACTTTGGGGTTCCTTTTTCTGATTAACAAATGTAGCTTCCGAGTTTCCAACATTGTTACGCCTTGCCAAACATGGACCCATATGTAGCCGCCCAATTGACCTACGTGGCAAGCATTTCGGGGGTTTCGCGCATTACACACTGGCATGGGATGGTCCCATTACGTAAGGCGATCCGCCTCAAGTGTAGGCGACCCTCTTTCCCCCATATAGAAAGAATTGGGCCGAATCTGTTACGCACGAACCCCATTGGAAGACCCGGTTTGGAACGAGGTAGTAACAAGATCTTGGGAGGATCTTGTGCTACATGGTTGATAAGACAACTCATTGCCGCCACCGCCTCCGTCATCCTAATTGGTCAAGTCTAAAAGTTCAAGCTAGGCCTTAGGAGTACAAAAGTGGTCTTAGCATTTATGGCTGTGATTGATTGATATACATGGTAAGAGAGGACAATTGCCTGGATGAGGCCACGTGCACTATCATCCAGCGGACCTCATTCATTTTTGCTCAAGTAGAAAAGCTTACGCTCAGTGCCATTCAAGGGTAATGCAAGTTTAGATTCTTATAGCTATATTTTTGCTACATACATTTTAACCATTTACTCCAAGCCGATCCCCTTTTCACTTATTTGAGCTCACGTTCAAAACTCTCCCATACTCTAAACTATTTCTCCAATTGATTTGACCGTTAGAGTGTGCACGACCAACTCCACCCCCTCTGAAGAAGGCCACGTCTAACTAACGGTTTGTCCAAGTGTGTAGGAATTTAGCTTGCGTGGATGTGAGAGGTCTTGGGATTTGTTGGCCACATCATTGGTGCATTTTTTGAGGTCAATGGGTTAGCGCCGTCTGTGGGAAACTTCGACACCATAACCATGAAAATCCTTGTGGTAAAAGTTATCAGAAGCAGAACCTTGAAAACAGGTTTGGTTCCTACAGAAAGAACTGCTACAAAGAAAGAACACCTAAAGCACCTACTTTTAGCTCTAAGTTAAATAACCGTTATAAATTCCAACCACCACGAATCGCAGAGTAGAAATAGGCAACATGAGGCTTCTAAAGAAGAGGTCATTCGCATAAATGTAAACGTGTATTGTCTCTATCACCAACACAGGTGAAATGGTACCACAACACTCTTAGCCAGGGAAGTAGGGAAAATATCTACGAATATGAGAAATATGGCCCAGCAGAATGCTACCATGCCACAACTACTCATGCAAATGCACCAAAGGCACGGTACCAGACGCCTCGGCATGGAATGTTTCCCCAAGAAGGTGAGGAGAATGACACGATAGCATACCCCCAAGTGCATGGCAAGGATGTTAGTCCAGCGGAGAGGGATGTGGAAGTAGACACCTCCACCAACTACGCTACAAGCCGACCCAGCGATAACATGCCGTAGGAAGGAAACTTTCCGCTAAAATATGCCCAAGAGAGTGAACCTCAAAGGTCCAACAGCGTTTTTGATCGAATTAGACCTTCAAGGCCTAGAAATAGGTTTCAGCAGCCACCTCCTGTTCAAAAAGGGCAAGAACAATACCAAAAATACGAACCACAGGAGATTCCTCTTCCTTCACCTTGAAATAGGCGAAAGAGATGAGACGAGATGAACTTGAGAAATCAAGCAAAAACATCACGACCCCCTCGTTACCAAGTGGAGGAAAATGATTCTCATGACCGATGCAGATTATTTGAGTTGGATGATGATGAAGAAAGCTTGTATTTTTCCTAAGAATTGAGAAGTGCCTTAGTTCCAAATCATTTTGTGCCCCCAAAGATACCCAAATTCAAAGGAAAAGGTGATTCGACAAAGCACCTCAACAACTACAAGACCTATATGTCTCTATGAGGGGCCTCGTCAATGGCTAAAATGCAGAGCTTTTCATTACACACTAACTGGGGCTGCAGAATTTGGTGTAGCCGTATCCCAGCTGGCAGTATCAGAAGTTGGCCAGACTTTAAAAAAGCCTTTCTAAACCAATATTTATCTAGCAAAGAATGGGAAGCCCCCATTCAAAGGCTGCATACATGAGACAGTAAGCAGGTGAAACCTTGAAAATCTACTTCACGGACTAGGTGACCTATAGCGAACAGGTTACAGATAGAGATGCCCTTTCTGCTCTAAGAGGAGGCCTCAACATGAACACCATATTATGGAGAGACGTGCGAAACAAAAACCCTACTTCTTATAATGCCTTAGTGGAAATGATGAACAGCAAAATTGTTAATGAAAAGCTGATTGATCACCGTAATCGAACCTCATTGGGACTCCCACCACCTCAAAAACAGCGAAGAGGCCCTGTATCCCACTTGGTAGACCAGCAGTGGACCCAAGCAGGACAAACAATGGCGCCCACCTCAGGCCAAGCGTTGGCCACAGTCATGCTAAATGCAGTATCTTCTTCGGCATATGAAGAGGTCAGACCTGAGGCTCAAAGGCAGCCGAATCAATCCAGGGAAAGAGGCAGAAGAAGGAACAGGGAGCCCCGAGATAGGCAGTATTGTACCTACCATCAAACCAATATCCACAACACTGAGAATTACCTGTCGAGGCTATATTATGAAGAACTAACATACCCTGGATGGAGAGAAGAAGCACCCATCAAATGCAAAAGAACGCACTTCGACCTAGGTGAGAGAGATCGCCTAGACATGATGAGGTGAGGCGACACCGTAGGAATGAATCGCCTATATGAGAACACGAGAAAGAAGGAAACATGACAAGAAGAGGGCAAAGGCCCAGGAGAGAGCCCCCATCGGAGAAATTGACACCATCATAGGTGGTCCACACATAAGGAAAGAGTCCAAAAATGCAGAAAAATTATGCGAGGGAAGAAAATGACCCTCCCATGACAAGATACTTGAGCAACACCATCATAGGTGGTCCACACATAAGGAAAGAGTCCAAAAATGCAGAAAAATTATGCGAGGGAAGAAAATGACCCTCCCATGACAAGATACTTGATCAATATCATTGCCAGCGGGTTCAGGAATGCCCCACCAATAATTTTCTCTCCGACAGACACAACGGGGGTTCACTATCCCCATTGCGACACTGATGGTGCGAGCCGTTGTAGCCAGGAATGGGCTGAGGCGCATGTTGGTGGACAATGGGAGTTCCAATAATATTCTGTTTGGAATCACCTTTGACAAAATGATGGTGGACCACGAACTCACTCCCATGACCGCCCACTTATATGGTTTTACTGGTGACAGTATTGTTCCCAAGGGAAGGATCACATTGGCAGTAGAAATGGAAGAGTCCTCACTTACGGCTCATCACTTCATGGAGTTTCTCATTGTAGACCACCAGTCTGCTTACCACAGAGTGTTGAGATGACCCGCCTTAAAAGAACTTGAGGTCGTCACATCTATACATCATCTATGCATGAAGTTTCCTACCGAGGAAGGAATTGCCATGGTGCGAGGAGACCAAATGGACTCAGGGAATGCTACCTTAGCTGTTTAAGAAAATTCGAGCCCCGTAGTGTAAATATGGTCCCAATGGACATTGAAATGGTAGACGCACATTAAGAAGGTCCTATCCCTAAATAAAAGGAAGACGTCAACATGATAGACGCCCCTAAAGAAGGGATCGTCGATGTGGATTTAGACCTCAGGGTCATAGAATCAAACTCGTAAGTGACCCCAGTGGAGGTGATTAAATCTTTCCCTGTGAACTCTCATGACCCCACAAGGGTGTTGCAAATAGGGAAAGAGTTTGAGTCAGAAAAAAAATACTATTCTTAAAGGCTTCTTACTTAATAATTTGGAAATATTTGCATGGAGACATGAAGATATGGTGGGCATTGACCCCAAGGTCAATTACCACCGACTTAACGTGGACCCAAAGTTTACTCATCACAGGCAAAAAAGGAGAGCCTTGAACTTGGAGAGGTACGTAGCCCTGAAAGAGGAGGTACAACTCATATTTAATAGGTTCATTAGGGAGGTAATGTACCCAAAGTGGATATCCAACCACGTCTTAGTAAAGAAGTCTAATGGCAAATGGAGAGTTTACATAGACTTTTCCAACCTCAATCAAGCATGTCCAAAAGACTACTTTCTGCTTTCAAGGATCGACCAGCTAGTGGACTCTACTACAGGCCATGAGCTCTTGAGTTTTATGGATGCATATTCAGGGTATAACTAGATCCACATACACCTAACAGACGAGGAAAATCTTTCATTTATCACTGATTGAGGCCTCTACTGTACAAAGTCATGCCGTTTGGCTTGAAAAATACTGGCACAACCTATCAACGGCTAGTCAACAGGATGTTTGCCGACGTTATAGGCAAAAAATAGAGGTACACATCGATGACATGCTTGTAAAGAGCCTTAAGTCTATAGATCACATTGAACACTTAGAAGCTACCTTCAAGATCTTGAGAAAATACCGGATGAAGTTGAATCCATTGAAGTGTGCTTTTGGTATCGCTTCTGGAAAGTTCTTAGGTTATATGGTTAACCAGCCAGGCATTGAGGCAACCCTATGAAAATTAAGGCCTTGCTGGACATACGAGCTCCCAGTAAGCCCAAAGAAGTACAATGTTTGACGGGGTGCTTGGCAGTACTGAACCACTTCATTTCCAAAGCCACATATAGATGCCTCCCATTTTTTAAAGTCTTAAGGGGAGGGAAGAGGTTCCAGTTGAATGGAAAATGTGAAGAGGTTTTCCAAGGGCTGAAGAAACACTTGGGCCAAGCCCCCATCTTCTCAAAACCTAAGGCTGGAGAAGCGCAAATACTATATTTGGCCGTAAGTGACGAGGTTGTAAGCTCAGTCCTAGTAAGGGAGAAAGGTAGCATGCAATTTCCATTCTACTATGTAAGTAAGGCCCTCCTGCCAGCTGAATTACATTATACTAACATGGAAAAGCTTGCTTTATCCCTTATAATCGCCCCTAGGAAGCTAAGGCCCTACTTTGAGGACCGTAGTATACACGTATTGACGAGCTTCCCCCTCAAGTAGGTACTCCAAAAATCAGATGCTTCAAGGAGGCTGATGAAATGGGCTGTGGAATTGAGCGAATTTAACATTTCGTATCAACCAAGAACCTCAATGAAGGGACAAGTAGTGGTGGATTTCATAGCAGAATTTGCTGAGGCAACGAACATCAATGTAATAATAGAACCTATAGACCCCCCAGCCTGGAAATTGTTTGTTGATGGATCCTTTAGGGAAACGGGATTAGGGGTCGGTGTACTACTGGAGAGCCCAGAGGGCTATAGCTTAATTATGCAGTGAGGTTTGGTTTTAAGACCTCCATCAATGCAACTGAATACAAGGCGCTTTTAGCGGGCCCTCAGATTAGCCAAAGAAATACAGGTCAAGAACTTGGCAATTCGCAGCGACTCCCAACTGGTTGTAAGTCATCAATGGTAGTTTTGCTGCCAAAGATAAGGGCATGACAACGTGCCTGAAGTTATAGACCTGCTCCCATGCTTTGAAAAATTTGAGCTGACCCAAATTCCAAGAACAGAGAACAAGCATGCAGATGCCCTATCAAAATTGGCCAGCAGCAAGGACTCAGAACTGCTCAAAATTCTACCTACTGAATACCTCTCTAGGCCCTCCACAGCCAAAGTAGAAGAGGTAATGTGGGTCAAGAGAACCCTATAATGGATGTAACCTATTATAGCTTACCTCAAAGATCACATCTTGCTGGAGAATAAAGAAGAAGCCCACAAGCTTTGACGAAGAGCCACCCACTATGTGCTCCAAGACGAAGTACTTTACAAAAGAGACTTTTCATCCCCACTTTTACGGTGTACTAGAGGAAAAGAGGCTAATTACGTCCTATGAGAAATCCATGAAGGGATTTGTGGCAACCACACAGGGGGCTCAGTACTGGTTCAGAAAGTACTAAGGCAGGGATACTACTAGCCAACTTTGAAAAATGATACTGTGCAATTCGTGAGAATGTGTAACAAGTGTCAGCATTCTCCTCATTTCAAAGACAACCATCCCAAGAATTGACCGTAGTATCTAGCCCCTGGCTATTCACAAAATGGGGGGTCGATCTAATAGGCCCTATGCCAAAAGAAAAGAGAAGTGTAAGCGATGCGATTGTCATCATTGATTACTTTACTAAGTGGGTCGAGGCAGAACCGTTGGCAAAAATAACTGAAGCAAACACTTTTAAATTCATATGGAAGAACATCATCTGTCGGTTCAGAATTACTCACTTAATCGTAACGGACAATGGGCAACAGTTCGACAACAAAAAGCTAAGAGAATTGTGTGACGAATTGGGTATCAAAAAGCACTTCTCCTTCCCTCACCACTCCTAGGCAAATGGCCAAGTTGAGGCAATTAACAAGACTATAAAACACCACTTGAAAAATAAACTTGATGCATTGAAGGAAGCATGTGTGGACGAACTCTCCCATGTGTTGTGGGTAATTCACACCACCAGCTGAACTGTGATGGGAGAGACCCCTTTCTCTATGGCATACGGAGCCGAAGCCATGAGCCTAGTCAAGGTAGGTCTTCCTTCGCCTCGTCGCCTGCAATTCAACGAATTATCCAATGATGAGATAAAGCGATACAAGCTCGATTTTCTTAAAGAAATGAGAGATGATTCACAAATAAAACTGGCCTCCTATCAAAGGAAAATTGCAAGATACTATAATGCCAATGTTAAGAAGAAATCATTCAGAAGAGACAATCTTGTACTCAGAAGGATTTTTTTATCTTCTAAAGAGCCCGACGTTGGCATGTTGGTTTCGAATTGGGAAGGTCCCTACTGTATGTCAGGCGACATTAGGCCATTGACCTTCTTAATTGAGAACTTGGGTGGGAAGGTGCAACCCACCCTTGGAATGTCGAACATCTAAGAATATATTATCAGTAAAGGCCCTGAACATTACTTATGTACCTTTTATGATTAATGAATGTACATTTCATTTTTAACAATGACAAGCTCATACCGCTTTGATCAATTACAATAGTTATGGCGAGCCCATATATTGTTCAAATTGAAGTACGACAAACCCACATGTAATCCAATCAAAATAGTTACAACGAGCTCCTGTTATTTGTTCAAAACCAACTATAGCGAGTTCATGTGTCAAATCAGTTACCCTAATCATGGCGAGCCCATGTATTTTTTCAATTAAAATAATTATGAGAAGCTCGTACATTATGGCGAGTCAATAAATTAACATATGTATGACGAGCTCATGCGTTTTGATTATTTATCAAATTCAATTATAGTGAGCTCATAAATTAACTTATGTATGACAAGTTCATGTGATGTGAACTCCGTAGCAACGGTAACTATGAAACCCACAACTAGATTGATGCGGAACCCAAGAACGCCAATTAAACTCGATTTTAGATTTGAACCCAACAAGGTGAACCAAAAAATCCAACGATAATGATAGTGCATTGAACCCCTTGATTACACAATGAAAAATTCACGATGCGATGTTTGAATGCCACAAGATTCAGATCTTGATAAGTTCGATAGTTGTTCAATTGAAAAACAAAGAAAGCAAGCCTCTCAATTAATAATTTTTCCAAAGTCCCTTAATACAATGAAAGTTTTTGGTATTTATACCAAACCCTAGAAATTAGGTAAAAAATGTGCATAATCTCATAAATAAGGTAGGAAATTGACTAAATATAGAATTCTAGTAAAATAAGGGAATTCGCGAAAAAAAAAAAAATTTATCCCGGGATGCGGCGTAGCTGCGCTTCTTTTGGGCGCAGGGGCTCTCCCAGTTGGGCACGGGGGGTGCTTTGGAATGGTGCAGGGGCGCCAATACTCTCTGTGATATGCGGATTCCAGTTGGGCACGGGGCCGCTACTGCCCCCTGTAATGTGTAGGTTAACTTTGACTTCCAGGTTAGCTGCTTGAATCAAGTTCATCCATCCCGATTTCCGCCTCGACTCCAACATGAAACTTGTTCCAATCTTCATCACGTCAACTGTAGCTTGAACGAGCAATGCCATCGCTCCTTTCACCTGCTTTGTCCTCGATCGAGTCATCAGTCATTCTTTCACTAGCAATGATCCTTCACTGGATTTGCCCTCGTCTCGATGGCGCTTTGTGTCATATCATCCCCTCCCTCTTCAAAAGGATCCGCCCTCGAATCTGCATCTACATCAACCATTGATAGATCAGCAACATTAAATGTAGCTGAAACATTATACTCATCCGAGAGATCCACTTTGTAGGCATTAT
>CAIGRN010141713.1:0-12359 GCA_903798345.1 Fraxinus anomala
TATTTTTATTTTTTATTTTATCTATGATCTTTGAGAACAATTGATCGACCTATTTTTATCTATTAGTGGGCATTTTTACTTGAAATCAGTCAATTTGGTTCAATTTTAGTTGACATCTATCTGATATAGGGTTCGAGAATCGAGAATCGAATGATTTTGGTCCAGTTTCTAGTTCTAGCTATAGAACTAAATTTTGATTCTAGATTCAAAACCAAAATTTGATTCTGTTCCAATTTTCTTATAATCTCTCGATTAAATCTTAATTAATACAAATTCATATGTTTTCAAATAATTGAGAAATTTATCCATTAAAATGTAAACTACAAAAGTTAAATAAGAAAATTGACACAATATTTTAGACTTTAAAATTTAATTTGGAAACACAAAACAATCGAACCAAACCTAATCAGAACCATCTGTTTCATGTGGAAAAAAAGGAATCAGATCGGACCTGAGTCGATAAGTTCTAGTCCGATTCTTTTTTTATTTTTATTTTTTCATATAAGTAATGGTTCTATGTTTATAATTTCCAACGAGAATCGATATATTTAAATTTTCAAGATACTCGAACCAAAAACAAAATACCATCTATATCCAACACAGACTAGCATTTATTATCTCATTCTATCTGTCCTCAGAGCATATGCCCGTGCAGTGATTGAAGCACAGGGAGCAGACTTATTGAATTATTGCATAATGGGATGCCTCTGGAGCCACTGGCAATCAAATGGGGAACAACAGACTGGAGACGCTCTTCAAAAATTTCAAATTTTGCTGCCCTAATTATTTTCTGCATGTGAGGCCTCCAAGGAACGATATTATTGATAAATTATACGATGGTTTTAGTTGAAACTTTCATGTCGAGAATTGGCAAGTTATCCCTAATTTTCATTTGGTTGTTGACATCAAAAAATGTTAAACTTTCGTATCAACTATTGAGCGTAAATTAAGCCCCAAGTCAACAAGAAAGAACATGCGGGGTCTTTCTCTAAGAGGAAGTAGAGAATCGAACACATGTAGAATAAATTTTATCGTGTGCGCCTCTCTTTGATCGAGTTCAAGTTTAATATAAAACATCGAACATCTCTAAAAGTTCATGATCAAATTAATCGTCAAAAGTTTGTTTGAGAATCGTTTTCTAGAAGAAAAAAATTGTTGAATTCGAACCGATATATTTCAATTCCATGGTCGGTTGATGTTAAACACTAAACAAACTACGAAGATAACTAATGAAAATTCAATTTTATTATTATAAATACTTGTAAATAATATTAAAAAATTATATAATTAAAAAAAAAATGTTCCGTTGGTAATTGATAGCAATATCTTCGTTGATTATCGTTGCATCCGATTACAATATTATGTGTGATATCGTCGACAATTAACGATAATAATTTATTCATTGATTATTGATGGAGAAGTTAATCGTAAGTGATGGAAGTTTAATATTTTCTATTGTTTTATATTTAATATTATGTGAGTAACTTAAGACATTTTTTATATTTTTAAATATTTTGTTTAGTAATAAAATTTTCGGACGTCATAAAGTAAATTTATTACAATATTCATATTTTTGGTGTTATTCGCTATATTAGATTCCTAATCTGATAAAAAAAATTTAATTGTCATTTAGTTATTGACATTCCGAATGTAATGTTTATTATTATTATTATTATTATTATTATTATTATTATTATTATTATTATTATTATTATTATTAAGATGAAATTTTTTTGTCATTAATTACCAATGGAGAACACCACTATTAAATTGTTTTGATACGTTTTATTTATTTGTATTAGTTTATTTAATGACAAAATTTCTGTCAGTAAATTTTTACAAAAAATATTTTTTTAATAATTAGGGTCCGTTTGATTGGTTTAAATTCCATGAAAAATGTCACATTCGAAAAATTCAATTTCTACTCGACTATTTGATATGAAAGTGGAAATAGAGTTCGAATTTCAAAGCACGACCATTTTAAGCTTTTTTTTCTTTTTGCTAATTTCATGAAAAATACATTCTTATGGGGTATTTGGATTTTATTTTCTAACTTACATAGAATTGGAAAGCATTTCAACATTTGCCAATCAAACGAACCCTTAATGATGAAAATAATTTGACAATGAGATTCTGATGGTAAAACTGATCTTAAAATTTGAGGGCATTATCTAGATTAGGTCCTTGCGCATTCACTTATTTAGCTAAAGGTTGAGTCGACTCTAATTTTATAGTTCTATGAAATACATCTGTTTTAGGACAAATATCTTATGCACGATGTCTTTATTTAATATTATAATATAAAATTGTATCCGATTGAATTACATATATTATAACGGGTAATAATCTAATTATTTTGAATAATATTTAATTTATTTTTTCTTCATATTTTTGTTCGTAAAAGAAAATAATAATTATGAGTTTCCAATTTCAAGTGAACACGGCGACTTTAGTACAATTGGCAAGACCATAGGTTGCCGATTTTAATGAAATGTTGTTCCATGCTTTCACTTTATTATTAGGGAAAGATCAAAGCAAAAGGAGCGTTAATGGATTACTGCATCATACGCTCCTGTGGGTGGGCCCTGCAAATGGGCCCTTTCCGGCCGACCACTTTCCCAATCTTTTACAAAGTACGACCGGCCCACTTTCTCCACTCGGCCATTGGTCAAAAATATAATATTCTAATTTTTATTCAATAAATAATACCCCATTAATCTCTTAATCTATTTAATTAATATGAATCATTGTTTTGAAAAACTTGAAATAATGTGTGAAGAAATTTATTCATTCATTTATTTTTATTTTATCTTCCTTGCATTAGTCATGTGCAAGTCAAATTTATAAATGAAGTGTAAAAAATTTTCTTAAATAGAAAGATTAGACTTAAAGCATAACATTTTAGGACAAAACTGGTTGTCCCGAGATTAAATCCCTGGAGTGGTTTGACCTGTTGGGGTGGTTTGACCCGAGATTTAATCCAGAGACAAGTAGCATCACCCAACATTTTATTTGAACTAATACCAAAAATTGATGTCATCAATTATTTGATTAAATTTAAACTAATCAAATTTCAATCTATCTTTTTCGGGTTATATTTGCGATGGGATCACGATCTAACTTAAGTGGTAAAAGTAAAGTATTAGCATGTTAGTAATCTGATCTTATTCGGTTTCAAGGTGAAATAAAAAAATAAAAAAACATTGTACCTATGATATGGATTTTAAGTTCACACGGGTGTAGGGTAACGACTCACGTGCACATATATTTGTGACTCCTTACCTAATCCTTATTAATAGTTTAAACTTCAATTATCAATGTCATTTCCTAAAGTTGTTTTAAACTTACAGAAGAAGAAGAATAATAGTATCCTCTATTCCTTACAAGCATGAAAAAGCACATCAATTAAAATATTATCGACTTACTAACACTTTATTTGGTGAAGATTAAAATCAAAATTTTAATAGATTTTGATAGAAGTTGATAAAATATATAATTGAAAAGTTATGAGATCCATAAAATATGTAATTAAAATTTATTGTTGACTTTGACTTAAAGTAAAATCTAGATTTTAAGTTGTACCGAACAAGGGATAAATAAAACTGATGGTAAATATTATTTAAAAAAATACATAATTTAAAACCATATTAAAAACAAAACAATTTAATCCTCAAACATATGAGTCATTTTTTACCCAGTTACTGAAAATGTAAATGTATCGAGTTATATTGTGTCAGGAATGAACACCCTTACAAATGGATTCTCGTGAATTTATGTTTACTAAAACGAAACAAGACATATAGTCGAGTCAAATAGCTATTTGTCAATTTTATTTTATTTTTTCCTTTTTCTAATATACCAACTCCATTACTTATCCACAGCATGATGGTTCCTCCATTGACCTTTGATCCCATAACCATAAGCCAACACGAGAAATCCAAATAACTAATTATTCAATGCCTTAATCAATAAAAAATAAGATGATATATACAAATTTCCTTAATAATTCAATTGATAGAATTTTTAAAAGGGCCCGGATTTCTTATCAATACGGAGTCGCCATCAAACACACCCTTGTTCAAATTCTCATCAGAGTCAGTCACTTCGTCCAAAAGTAACACCAAAACTTGGAATCTCCATTTTTTCAAAAAATAATAATAATAATAATAATGAATTTTTCCTCTGATAAGACAAAAACTGAAAGGAAACCACTTTTCTTTTAGTGCTGGAAGTCTCCATCATTAAGCCAAGAAATCTTCTGAAAACTTCGAGTTCCAGGTTCTTCCTTTGAAGATGGTGCAAAGAAAGGTGATCAACAAGCTTGGAATCCAATTCCAAGCTGATGGTGATCAATTGCAGCAACAGGATGGGAAGAATCGAGGAAAAGATTTGAAGAAGAAAATGAAAAAGTCAGGATCAATGAAGCGTCAAGATTTTGAGAAATTTCGTTCGCCCAAAATGGGAAGGCAAGAGCGGCAGCCCGGAAAACCTCCGCCGCCTGTTGCAGCGCCGCAGAAGCAGCCAAGCGGCGCCGCAGTGGAGATGTCGACGCCGAATTACATGAAGTCCACCAGCAGTTCTGAGGCTAGGAAGGAGAGATCCCAGGTGAGTTCTTCCAGAAGTTCTAAAACTAGCCCTGAGAGTATATATTCACGAAGAAAAAGTTCAGGTTCATCAAGAATGCTATCTAAGATTTTGACAAAAACTCCTAGCTTTAAACCCTCAAGATCATCTGCAAATAAATGTTCCCCGGTTGTGTTGTGTGAAAATTTAGATGTTAAAAGATCAACATGTTCATCAATTTTGAAAGATTACAAGTTTCCCAGTTACCTCGGTCTTAATCCTGGAGGAACAGAATCAGAGGGGACCTCTGTAATGAAGGTCTGTCCGTATAATTATTGCTCTTTAAATGGTCATAAGCATGCTCCTGTGCCTCCTTTGAAAAAGTTCTTGTCCACGAGAAGGCTTATGATCAAGACTCAAAGGGGCTTAAAGCTGGGGTGTCTATCCCCAAGGCGATCAAGGCCTGCTGGAGATGGTGTGAATATCGATAGGGAATTTCCAAGTCGAGATGGATTGGATAGCTCAAAAATTAGCCCTCTGATTCAAGAAGAGGATGGGGATTTCTATGTTGAAATCTATGGTGTAAAGAAGGAAGATGGTGGTGAGCAAACCGGGATTGATCAGAGTGCAAGTGAGGAAAAGGAGGAAGAATTTAATACTGACAGCGATTCTGGTGAAAATTTTGATCAAAATGGAGATGATGCTGCCGTCTTTCCTGAAGAAATTGGAGCGGTGGAGGAAATCAACGTACCTTCTGTGGCTGAAGAGGATGCAAAACTTGGATGCTTTAGGGTCCAGACTGAGATCACGAGAGACAACGTACAAAGTGTTCAATCAGATGAAATTGGTTCTGATGCTTCGGATATGGATTGGGAGGCAGGGGAATACTCTGCTTTCCATCTTGATGATGATGATGATGATTGTGATTATTCATTAAAAGGCAGAAAAGAACGTGACTGGAAAGGAGTTGATTCATCTGAAGTTGATAGCTGCATCATTCGTGAAGAAGCCATTTTCAATCTAGATGAAAATGTTAGCTGCTGCTTTGAAGAAATTCCAGCAGATGAAGAAAGCTGTAGCTCTGAATCGACAGGTTCATATGAATACCTGGATAACTTCAACATTGAGACTACTACTTTTCTTTTTGAGGATCAAATTGGAAATCTGGAGGCAGCAAAAGAAGATAAGAATGATATCGTGTCTTCGGACAAGGATAGCGATGAAGAGAAACAGAACATCATGATGTTAGAAGATGGAACTTCAGTTCATGAAGATGAGGAGGGTCCTGATGTCCCTGATAGTGTCAGCACCAGAAATCTGAATGAGAAGTTCGAGCACGATGTTGGCAGCCTTGGTATTATAGAAGAGTACCAATCTGATACTGCTAACATATATCCACTTGACGGGGAGGCATTCGATGGAGGCGTGCTTCCTATATGTGAAGATCCAGAAACAGATCTTTACTGTAATATTCAGGCAGAAATTTCATGCTCTGATAACGGTGATGGAGTAGATGTGAAAGACCAATCTGATGCTGCAAAGTTGACTGGGATAAAAGCATCTGATGAGGAATCTCGGACGATAAATGTGGACTATCAGGGCCACTTGGTGAATCATTGTAATGAAGCTGATAATTTCGGGGAATTGATTCCCATAGATCCCAAAGAAGGGTCTTGTTTAGGCATGCCTGAGCTCTATATGGTTGAAAATGGAGATCACATAGTTCAAACAAATTCAACCAAGGCAGAAACAAAAGACACCTGCTTGACAAGCGCTACATTAACAGAATCAGATAACTCATTTGACACCTGCAAAAACCTAAAAGCAACAACCAGATGCAAGAGACGCATCGATGATTATGACGAATCAAGACAATTCAATCCACGAGAACCGAATTTTCTACCAGTTGAACCTGATCCAGAGGCCGAAAAGGTTGATCTTAAGCATCAGATGATGGACGAAAGGAAAAATTCAGAAGAATGGATGCTTGACTATGCACTCAGACAAGCAGTCACAACACTCGCTCCAGCTCGCAAGAGAAAAGTTGCATTGCTGGTTGAAGCTTTCGAAAAAGTCTTGCCATGTGAACCTCACCGGGCGCATAGTTCAGCAGCACTAGGCCATGCTAGACCAATCCAAGCATGCAGATGAAACCAGTTACAGGTGAAATTGTGAACTATCATTTCATATTCGTCTTTAAGAGAAAAAACTAGTTAAAACAAAACTAGTTCAATTGATATCAACTGATATCACATATAACGTTCTTTTATCATTTGCAATGCAGGTGATATGAAGAAGCAGCTCAGTTGAACTATAGATATCTGCCGGCATAGAAGTATTCATCTGACATAGTTAAGCTCAATCTTCCAAGAGAACCTGGAAACTACAAAGTGATTTACCTTGAGCAAGTTCAATTACAATAGATTGTGTGGTGTTTTTAGTTTTTTCAACATCAATATAACGATATGTGCTTTGCTTTATTGTAGTGTGTTTTATCTCTCAAGTATTTATGTTATTTGAGTGAATGTTTGTTGGTGTTAGTTTTCGGCAACTTTAAGTAACTTGTCTGTTCTTATCTCAAGGATCCCAAAACACTATGCTGTGTTCACGAGAGTGATATGATCTTAGTAAAACAGGTCGAAACTAATATGGTACGTTGTTATTGTTATAGTTGTTTTGGATCTTTCAATGATGTTGCAATGAACTGAATGTTGTGCCAAAAGAAGATACTGAGCCTACAGCTTAAACTTGTAACTAAGGAATCAGTTGTCATTACATTTTGGATGAAAAAGAAGAAAAGTCTATATTTCAGAAAACAATACAATGTCACAAGTATTTAAAGAGGAAATGAAAGAACGTTGATAATGACTATATATCAGCAAAACGAAATCTGTCTAGGCTTCATATTAGTACATAAAGTTGTATTTAGTCTCGTGTTTCTTGTGTGTTATAACTGTAGTCATGAAGACACCTTCCATGACACTCGTTTCCATGATGACTACTAACAATCAGGAAATTCATCCGTGACAAATAAGTGAAAATTTTATTTTCACATTGTGTTTTAAGAATTAGAAGAACCAGAAAAAAATATTTGCAATTTATTTTGAAAGATCATTATGTGCCAAGATTTGAACTTATTTTTTCGATTTGTAGTCCTATCTAATTTATTCTTTGCAATATATCGAACATAATGTTTAAGCACTTTTAGATTTGAATTTCATAAGCTAACTCCTGTTCTGAAAGAGATGTTAGATGGTATGCCAGAATGTGCTTTCCTTTAATCCCTCTTTTAATTCAAGACTCTTTATTCATAAATATCATCCATTATGATTATAGAAGGATAAAAAATTTATTTGAAACAGAACTTGGCATTTTGTTATAGGTCATTAGCACAAAACGCTCATTTGTTTACCTTATACTTTTTGCATTTTCACCCCTATTTACACTATTCATTACGGAAATCATCTTTTTTCATCCATTCCCATATATATATATATATATATATATATATATATATATATAAAAGAATTACAAACGAGTCTTAAATAAATAATTAAAAATTTAGAAATATAAATTAAATGAATCCTTTGTTTTCCGCAGTCAGCCACCACCGCCGCCACCATTATCACCTTCGCCGTATCCACTTTGTTATGAAATCAACAATCGGATTGAGATGTTAAAGTTATATAGCACAATAATGAAGTATTTGATCACAAGTAAAAGAACAAAAGAAGACAAGAAAATATGACAGATAAATTAGGAGATTTTATTGCACCAATAATAATAGAGAAATATAAAATTGATCCTAAAGTTCTGGTAATCTCTTTTCCCACACTTATAAAATTGTATAGAAGAGCTTAATATTTATAGGGAACATGTAAGGGATGTCTAAACTCTCATAGTAGAATTGTTGATGAAGTAAGATGTCAAAATATCGAGTCCAAAACGAAAAAGAAGAGAAAAAAGCGAAAAACCCGAACAGGTTAGGTGGCGTCGCAGTGCCAGGCGTTCTGCCCAATTTTTTTTATTCCAATTTGTTTTCTTCATTTCGAACTCTTCTTCAAGTCCAATATCAATTTTCAACTCTCAATGAGCTTTTAAAATATAATTTCAATTTGACATATGACTCAAATAGCATTTTAAATTGAATTATTCTTGACGTGCACTTCAATTAGAATTCTTCAATTACTTCAACAAGGAATTTGTGTCACACGCAAATTCTAACAATATCCACATTGACACAAATTTCACTACAACGAACAAAATTCCAAAATATTCTCCCCTGGAGAAGAAAATCCTTTGTAAGGAATGAACCAACTCTTCAACAATAACAATAACTGATTTCTCCAACTAAACACAAAATACTCCACCTCTTCTAATGAATCCAAGTACTACTTTGCAGAATTACCTCTAATTCTCAAAAAGTCATAATGATTTTAAAATTCACCAAATTGGGCTGTAACACACCCTAAAGTACAACCAAACCCAAATACTTTTAAAGAATGCCCCTTACTAGATTGTATACCTTCTACTACGCTGATAGCATATTCAACAAAATCAGCATCCACACACCTTTTACCACTGGGTCCGTCCTTAGAAATTGAATACAATGACACCGCAAGTGATGGTGGAAAAGCGCACTATCCATATTTTCTAAAACTCAACTAAGCAGTATTCTTCAAATCCGACCATTTACTAACTCCTAAAGGTATTGTACCAAACTGAATATTTACCACGGTATTGAACCTGTGTTGATTGACCCTTCTAGATTCTATACGACCCTACAAGATGTATAACTGCGACGTTTCTGTCCCTCCAATACAACTTGGGCACCCTTACAAACTTTCAAAACTCCACATCTACCAAAGAACTCATAATCATTTGAATCAAAACAACGAGATGAGATTTTTCTTCAAATCTGAAACATATCGAACCTCGCCAAGTGTTCTAATTGTCCCATCCAATAGCTTCATTATGATCGTACCAATTCCAGCAACCCGACAAAGTGTGTTGTCTCCCCATAACAACGACACTTTTGGAAACGGTTTCATATGTAGTAAACAATTCCTTATTAGGAAACATATGAAACACACAGCTGAATTCAAAATTCAATTCTCATCTGGTTAAGACTCAATGTCAGAAATAGCCAAGAGATCTCTCTCACTTATAATGTTCTCTATGAGGTCTGTTTCACCTGAAGTCTCTGATTGCTTCCCATATCGACTTGTAGCCAACCTTTTTTTATTCTACAATTTGTAACAATCCTTCTTCAAGTACACATTTTTCTTACAGAAGTTACAAATTTGATTATTGAACTTCGACTTCGATCAACCCCTTCCAGAACCACCATGAGAAACAAGACCTTCTCCATCTTTAACCTCTGAAACCAGATGTTTTATCTTCTCTTTTGAAAATAAAGTATCATGTACCTCCTCTATGGTAAAGAGAGCAACGAACACAATAGGAACAAGGTCAAATCTTCATCATCATACTTTACTTCCAAAATTTCCAAATCAGCGACGATCTCTTTAAATACAACCATGTGATCTTTCAATGATCCTCCTTCTGACATTTAATGAGAGTATAAACGCTACTTAAGATGTAACTTGCTTGTAAGATTTTTAGTCATGCACAATTGCTCCAACTTTAACCATAAAGTAGCTGCTGAACCCTCTTCAAAACGTCATGAAGAATGGTATTTAATAAATGAAGATGAACGTGAGAAACTGCATTCTTACCCTTCCGTAATTTCTCCTCTACGGTCAAAGTTGCGGACATCTTGTCAATTTCTAACAATACATCATCCAAATCTTGTTGTTCAAGTACTACACGTATCTTAACCCGCTATAGCGAAAATCTAGTGCTCTGATCCAAAAGTGAAATTTCATACTTCATGGAAGCCATCACGAACAAAAAACCTCTGACAAATCAAACCCTGCGCTCTTGTGGAACTGCTGAACCTGGCGCTCTGATACCACTTGTTATTAAACTAATCACGTGATTGAGATATTGAAGTTATATGACACATTAATGAAATATTTCATCAAACGCAAAAGAATAAAAATAGACAAGAAAATATGGCAGAGAAATTATGAGATTTTATTGCACCAATAATAATAGAGAAATAGATAATTGATCCTAAAGTTCCAGTAATCTCTTTTCTCACAGTTATAAAATTGTATAGAAGAACCTAATATTTATAAGGAACGTGTAGGGGACGTCCAAACCCTCTTAATAGAGTTGTTGATGAAGTAGGATGCCAAAAAATCGAGTCCAAAACAAAAAATGAGATAAAAACGCGAAAAATCTGAAACAGGTCAGTTTGCGCTACGACGCCCACCTCCGGACGCTTCGAATTTTTGCCCGAATTTTTTTTTGTTCGAAGTTGTTTTTTCCATCCTGAACTCTTATTCAAGTCCAATACTAATTTCCAACTCCCAATGAGCTTATAAAATAGAATGTCAACTTGACATATGACTCCAATAACATTCCAAACTGAATTCTTCTTATTGTGCACTTTAATTAGAATTCTTCAATTCTTCAACAAGGAATTTGGGCCACACCCAAATTCTAACACACTTCCTGCCAAAACCGCTAAATGTGAAATCTCCTCACCAAACCATCTGGGTGAAACTTCCTGAATTATTTGGTTTTTGTTTAAATATGGGGTTTTTCGTGTGGGTTTAATTTGTTCTCAATGGCGACTGCTTTTCTTCTGCATGTCGCTGCTGACTAGGTTGAACATACTTTATAGGGCAGTATGCCCGATGCTATAGAACCAACCCGATTTTGTGCACCAGTTCTATAGTGAGGCCAGTACCATGCTTGGTCTTGATGGCAACACCAGAGAGACAGCACGTGCTATTCTACAAATTCGCCAACTTCTCACATCAATCAATTATAAGGGCATCAAATTAACGGTGTGCATTCTTTAGGATCTTGGAATGGATGAGTTTTAGTGATGGTTTCGAGTTCTGTACATGTAAAAACTTTCCATTTGAAGAGGAATGTTTTGCAAACTTTTTTTTCTTGCACATCAGGAGAAAGGCTACTTTGTTCTCAAAGATATATTCCGTTATATTGATGAAGATCAAATTCTACAGCATCCACTGCCTATTTGTCTCACTGAAATTTTGATTCTAAGCTCAATGCTTCAGCTATAGTCTAAGAACAAGTGTCCAACTACATATTCGGTAGAGAATTCCAAGATGGAGGGTTTGCATCTCCTGCAAATATTGAAGAGCATGGTCTAGTTAAAAGTGGATGGTGACGGCGATGGTGGTAGTGGCAGCGGCGGCGGCGGCGGCATGTTGGTGGCTGTGCTAGCTGTGGGAGAGAAAAGAAAGGAATTCCTTTTATTTTTATATTTAGTTTTTTAATTATTTATTTAGGATTCGTTTGTAATTTTAAAAAAAGTTGGAGAGTATGGTTGCAATTAATTTTTTATTTTTTATATATTATTTAAATAGAATGATATATTCGTCATTTCATAGTTTTTATTGAAAAAATGGATAAACATGATATTTTCACAATGAAAAATATGAATTGGGGTCAAAATGTTTGTGCTAATAACCATTTTGTTATTTTTGAAAATTGAGTGCATTTGATTTGACTTGTACTTGAGTACATTTAGTTATGTCAACGAGCCGAGTTAAGTAGAGCAAAATAGGTTCGAGCTTTTTTTAGCCCGAGTCGAGCTGAGCAGCCAAAAAATTGAGGCTCGGCCCGAGCTTTATGCTTGAATCTTAGCAGGCCAAGCTAGGCTGGCTCATGTTTTTTTTTTTAATTCGTTATAA
>CAIGRN010141715.1:0-19634 GCA_903798345.1 Fraxinus anomala
ATAACGGTTACGTTAAAAAAAAAATTAATTAAATTGAAAATTAAGATTTATTTATTTATTTCATAATAAATAAATAAATCTTGAGAAGGTATTTGTAGACATAATAAATAAATAAATAATAATAAATAATGGGTTGGGTTAATTTAAATAACTAGCACAATTAAATTTACTAAATTAAAGTCTACTAAGATCCAGGAAATTTTAAAAGCCCATCATCCTCTTTCAAAATTCACAATTATTCAATTATAATCAATTTAATTGAATTAATTGAGTGGTTACCAATATTGATCACAAATTACACCTATAAATAGAATCAAAGGTCCATTACATAAAAAAAAAAAAAAAAAAANCTCTTTCAAAATTCACAATTATTCAATTATAATCAATTTAATTGAATTAATTGAGTGGTTACCAATATTGATCACAAATTACACCTATAAATAGAATCAAAGGTCCATTACATAAAAAAAAAAAAAAAAAAAGTGTTTAACTGCTGAAGAAATCCCAAAACTGGAGAAAGAGAAGAAATTCTCTCAAATACAAGTCCAGTGAACACAGAGAAGATACAAATCTTCTTCAAATCAAGTAAACTCAAGAGAATTAAAGTATTCTTCGAATCAAATCAAAATCAAGTCCAAACTCCAAAATTTAAGTGCCGAACAAGTCAAGTTCTCGGCAAATCAAATTCTCAACAAATTTCGATGTCTAGGGTTCAAGTCATGTTACTCCTCGTCTTCAAATATTCAGATAATTAATCAGAGAATTTTGCAATAACAAGAATGTTTATATCCACTTGTATTTCTTAAAATACAATTTGTAACGATTTCTGTATTTTAATACACGAAATTCGTCGTACATTTAGTAAGTTTACTAACAATTTGAATAGCTCAAGACTTGAAGAGACTTCTAAAAAGTTTTAACTGAATACACTATGACTTTTTAAAATTCTCGATTGAATACACCAATACTTTTAGTGAGTCTAAAAAAATCTACATTGAATACTCCTAAATTTTTAAATACTAAAAAATCTTAATTGAATACACCTCTTAGGGACAATTTAATTTAGGCGAATTTTCAGAAGTGAAATTCGATTTTATAACGTTTGGGCATTTGCATAAGGTAGGGTCTCTAATTCTAGTTTTAATGGGTATCTTCACAGAATTTTCTGATAGTAAACAACTGAATCAGCATCGCAATCCAATTCAACAGTGCATGATTTGAGAATGAAAATGAAATTGCAAACAAAAACAATAATTGGTCATGCGGATCTTGTTACATCGATATTTACATAATGGATAATGCTACAACAAAGAAGATAATTGGACAATTTACAATTTGCCGTTTGAAACATAATCAACTTTTTCATCTAATCTTTTCCTTCCATATCATATTATGTAATCCATTAAGTACATTTTTTATGTACAAGTAGTAAAATCCTTCGCAAATATATAATAGTTGAAGAGGATCTGATGAAATCATATTCAAACTATGCTTTGTATCAAGGTTTTTTGTATGTCTTTAAGGTGAACCCTAACTGTTAACCTCAACACTTCAACTAATAATGGGATGAAAAAGTATTAGCAACTTCATATCAAACACATCCCAAAGAAAAGAATTCATCCAGCCAGCCTTTCAATCCAAAGCTCTCTCTGCTAGGTTAGGCTAGACTGGGCGTGCTATTCGTCCAGGGACCCTGGACGAACGGGTGCGCCAAGTTTAGTAAGTCCGTGGGGAGGTAGTGGAAGAGTATCAATTTTCTCAGTAACATTGCCCTGGACGAACTGGTGCGCCAGGTTTAGTAAGTCCGTGGGGAGGTAGTGGAAGAGTATCAATTTTCTCAGTAACATTAATGCTACAAAAGACATGGTTATACACTGTGGTAGAGTTCCATAAACTAGCACCAAACGTCTGGATAACAAGCTGACCTCCACTATTAGCTTGTGTGTTATCAAAATGTCACAGTTTCTCAACTGTCCAAATATCTACCAAGGCACTTTGATCTAGAAATATCATTTTGCTTATCAATGAGCTTTCTACAAATTTTTTTTATATTATTTTTTTTGAACATATCAGCCGAAGGAATCGACTTTGTTTTCTGGTTGTGTTAATTAGTTTGTAGGTAACACGCGTAAATTTTCTTGGGCGTGATTGATTCGTAATCCTTATGATAACTCTTATTCATGCTGTAGGGATAAAGATATGCATAATCTCTTTTGATCATTGAAAACCACTACCATCTGGGAGTATGTGATTGGCGTGGAGTGGAGGGCCGCAGAACATTTGCCGCTGGGGGTGGTAAAGTGAAAAAGGGTTCTAAAAGCGGTGGGGCTGTGGATGTCCCAAAGGCATCAACACTAAGCAAAGAAGTCAAATTTACTACAGTAGTACAGTAGTATGTGGCAATATCCCTGAGGACGGGCTGGACCCTAAAACCTTGCCCCATTTTGAATATCCAGATTGGTCATGGAACATGCTCGACAAATGCCAGCACTTAGCGAACTTAGAAGGGAAGACGTAGAATCTCTTCAGTAAGAGGATCTCAAGCGCTTTGTCAATCTGGATAATGGAGCAAGTATCAAGGAAAATAATTATGTTATGGCCAAAAACTAGGAGAGATTGTTGATTTGCTTGATGTTTCTGTCATCCATTTCTGTGCCGGACATGTGATCAAGAAGATCCCTTCGAGTATACTAGATATCATAGTGGAAAAATAGTTTTCTTATAGCTAGGTAGCAAGCTTATCATATTTTTTTTTGCCTCTAGGTACATATTAATTGGAAATAGAACGTTTTGAGTCGTCATCTTATAGCTAACTTCCCAGGATTTCTTTCGAGTTTCTTTGGATAGTTGAGAGATTTTGAACTCGTGAATTTGGCTCGTAAGAATCTCAGTGCATATCATCATTCTGCATTTTAGCTTCTGCATCTTCAGGGCATTGGTACATGTTATGTTGTTTATGATTGTCACCACCAATAGCTAGCCTTTTGAGAATGTAGAATTAGTAGTGTCGAAGTGGGCAGACCAGCCAGCTGTCTTGGACAATCTTGCTACATGTACATCCTGGCTTACACCCAGACTTACTGAATTTACACTTTGCACAATTTCACATTATCTTTCACGCCTTACTCATTTAATCCAACCATTATAACACTTTCACGCCATCAATATATTAACCAAGTTATACAAATAGCTTAATACATCCTGGGAAGGGGGTTGTGCGTGGAACAATGGCCCACAGACACATCCTGTAGAATGTACCCTAGAGGACTTTTCTACGAATCTTAACCTAATGCTTTGATGATAAGACATTGATTACAGAGGTGTCCTCCACTTTAAATTGCTTCCCACTTCCCAAACAAACACAAATGGTGGGGGCGGCTTCAAAGATTGTCCTTGTGTAGATACACGGATGGCACATGTTCTCTGTTTCCCTTTTTCTTTTCCATGTAATTTCTACTTGGAGGGCCAACTTCATTTACCAATTGCTGTAATTACTATATACTACTTGGAAGTTGGAACATGCTATGCAAAGAAAGATGACAGGCATGATTAGCTGATGCAATCATATATCTTTGCTTTGTCGGAAATAGAGAATGGAAGGGTTTGTTATTAGACAGCATAACAAGAATTATATGGGCGCTTTGTTTTATTCCAGTAACACTCCCTGACTTGGTTTTATCTTGGGCACTTGAGGGGCCTCTTAGGACAGAAAAACTCATTTTCTGAAAATCACCTATCCAAGGAGTTTATTCTTTTCGCGCAGAGAAATCTTCTGTCACATTTGAAAAGGAAGAGCAACGAAGGAGACTTTATCTTCAATCGTATACTGGTTATTACTGTGAAAGGAGAATTTTGCTTTGCTTTTTCTTTGTACTTTTTCAATGCTAATTGAACTATGTGATAAGCTTCTTGTTCTTCAACTGAAAAATGAACTAAAAGATGAGGTTATCTTGACATAGGTTCGTCTCTGGCTTAGATCTACGCAAGCTAAATGAAGTCTCTGTCATCCTGCTTAAGAATAAATATAAAGAGTCTGAAAGGAGAAGGAAGACAAGTATACTAACTTCCTTGGGGACATCTATGAAATATGATTAGAAAGAATTTCCCTATCTTCATTTTTTAAGGGATTTTGTTATGGATAATGGTTTAGATTAATTTGGCATACTCTACTAGAGATGCCCATTCTCACCTACAACTTCTTGGATTAGTGTAAAAGTCCTTTGCCAACAGATGGTGTGAGGGCAAAACAAGTACTACTTTCATGCATCGAACACAAGGACTTCTCAAAAGAGTTTTGAGATAGAGAGTCAAGCTCGTGTCAACATGATTAAGTGGCTTTTCCAAAATAACATTAAGAGGCAGAAAAAGACCGGTGGAGGCTGAACCAACTGATGAAAATACAGACTTAGACATCACATGAATACTGAATTATTAGTTATAAAAGTAGACTTTGCCCATGCATCCACTCTTAAGTAAACTCTTGTGGCAAACTTCAAAAGCAAATGCTACTTTTCACATGGTCTTTTTCGATTTTTTGCAGATTATAGTATAAGGACCAAAGAGTGGGATGGGGCTCCAAATTCTCAGTTGTACCCATCTCTTAGTCATATAATATAAATTTTTTCTTTGAAGAACACGATGACGAATGATAGTTTAGTGAATGTGTAAGGAAATCGAAACAAGGAAATATAAGATAACTAATATTGAACGTGGCTGAAACTATATTATCAATCATGCTACATAGATATAATAGTTGACATAATCCTTGAAATAATGCGACATGACAACTTATCATTAAACTGTTTAAAATACAAACAATTTTTTTATCTAATCACATTTTGTCAACACCTATTATATCACTCTGTCATCTACTTTCTGGCAAAGTATCATTATTCATTATTATCAATAAAATTTTAGGTCATTTTCTCTATATTTAGCCCTTGTTAGATTCAATTTTCTAAAAATTCATTTTTCTCATTTTCAATCACATATAAACTTGATAAAATCATTTTATACATAAATCAAAATTTCTCTTCACTTTTTAACCACACATTCTCCAAAAAATTACTATTACAAAATCTATTACCCTAAAAAAGGAGCTCAAACAAATTCTTAATGCCATGAAGGTGTTTACTAATTATCGATGAGCTCAAACAAATTCTTAATACCATGAAGGAGTGTATTGATGTTCTTAAAAGCGGATAAAACGCTTTGCCTTGACAATAAGTACGAGTTAAGTTGACCACTTAATGCGCGCACACCTAGACGCGCAATATTAATTTTTTTTTAAAAATCTTTTATTTGACTTTAATTTATTAACTTTTTTATTTTTTTAAAAGGCTTTTATTTGACTTTAGGTTCAAATTTTTAATTTACTTTATATATAAAAGTAAAAAAAAAAATGACTTTATCCCACAAACATTTAGATAAGATTTAAGACACGGTTCTATCTATATTATGCAATTATGATTTTGACACTTATCGTATTGTTGAAAATTTCAAAAATGTGTATGAAGTTCATATAAAACTGTTAAGTAGGGATTATCTAGTTGAAGGTGAAAATATAAAATAATTTAGCTTTTGTATTTCAAAAACTTGAAAATTGTATAATTGACTAATTGTAAGAATTATTAAGTAAATATAGTGTTTGTTTGGTATCCATTATTTTTAAAATACATTTTTCTTTCTTATTTTTAACCACACATTCTTCAATAAAATAATATTACATTCAAATCCAAAGATTTTTATTTTTATTTTTTAACCATGCATTCTCTAACAAAATATATTTCAAAATGTATTTTAGGCCCAAAAAAAGAAAAAGAGAGAGAGAGAGAGAGAGAGAGAGAGGCTTAAATAGGCTCATAGTATTTTATAGTTTTAGATGTTTGGTATGTATTATTTTATTTATTAAATAATTTTAGAATGATTAAGTATTTAAAATAATAATAAAAATATGTAATATTTTTTTATGCCTAGATCTCGTTTAATGTCTACGCTCGTAAAGCTTAGAGATTAGCTTACACGTTTAACCATATTTTTTTGCTTTTTAGAACACTCCTAATTATTGACCAACTTAAATAGCAACCCTTGAGAGTGTAACCTTTACAAAATATTATTTGAGCGAGTTTTCCTAAATATTTTCTAAGAGCATATAGTTTTTATAACAATAATTTTCTTTTTATTTCTCCAAATTCAATGTTATTCACAAATTCTATACTCCTTACTTCTAAATTAAGAATTGAACTATTAAAAAATTAAAATATTATATATTCAAGTTTTGGAGTATTGTTATTCAGAACCATTGGTACTGAGCAATAGTGTAGATGGTAGTTACATGCATAAAATGATATATTTATTTAAATACAAGAACTATAATTGAACTTATTTAGTGTGATCACTTACACTGTTGCTCAAGACTAATAGTGTTAGCCCCCCATCTTCTCTATCTATCAAGTGAAAATGGACTATCGAAAAATTTAAGGTAAACTCTAACTTCAGTGCTAAATAGTATTATTCTTCTGTTAGCAGTTGTCCCACCATTAGGCATTAGTATCGATAACTTCCACATCAGCCAATGCATCATGTCTATCTATCAAGTGAAAATGGACCACCAAAAAATGTAGGATAAAATCTATTTATTTTTGGCGGGTAAGTATGCTGCAATTTCAATGTCAACAGATCAAGAATCCTCTTTCTTTTCCAGTAACCGAGATATCTCTCTCACTCTTTTCACAATTATAGAGATACAGTATCTCCTTTTCATACATCTTGCAGTGTTTATAATCTGTATGGTCCTTCCGTCTTCAAACTCGGGAGCCGAACCGTGAGTGCGAGGCATGTAATTTTTTAATAGAGGACTTTGACTAACGAGTGTTAATTGACGTCAAATAAATTTATTTACGTTGACATCAAAATTAGCAGAAATGAAATAAAATTATTAAATTTATGTAGTAGCCATCTTTAAGTTCACTATTCAACGACTTTTCCCTTGTTATATATGTTACATACCTGTCAAAAGTTCTTTAAAATGATAACAAAAACCTACCCTTTCGATCGAGAAATATAGTCTGAAAATAAGTAAAAAAAGCCCAAGGCCACAAATTATATTTATTAAAATCATATCATGCAACCAATTATATCTCCCTGTTACGATCTAATCGTTTAGCGATTTGTAAATTGAAACACATGTTATGAAGTATGTCCTAGTACTTCAAAAAGTACTAAGAACCTTTCTTAATGTTCGGATATTATAATTCAAAATTGACAATCAAATGAACTCGGTGACTTAGGACATTCCAAATTTTGCTCTATTTTTTTGGGAGGGTTAGGTGGGTTGAACTCACCCTGCCCACCCCTTGGATTTTCCTTGTTTAAATTCTTACACGTTCAATAGTTTAAACTAGTTCGAAAATATTAGCGCCAAATCTCTGGTACTCTTTATCAAAATACAAAATAAATCGTGCTTTAGTACATAGTAGTATATCAAAATTCATAACATAAGATCCTTTTATCTTGTCAATTAAAGAGCAAAACCTTTTGGGGACATAATTACCTTTGGTGGGCTATGCTTCATGTGTTTAATTATGCTTTCATTCTTTACTATCTCATATAATTACCTTGTTAGAATAATGCTATATATCTACATTAGAAATTATCGTGATTCTCTCAAGTGTACGTGGCAAGTGATGTATCGTTAAATGATAATATCAATTAAATGTATAAATATTAAAAAAATTATTAATCTTATCATTTAATATCAGCGTATAATTATCTCTAATCGAAATAAATAACATTATTCCTTTATAAACACTCCTAATTATGATCCTCTGTAATTTGTGTTGATTTTCTCCTTTTATAAAAGTAAATATTATTCTTTGACCATGTGTTGTAATCCTTATATTAATAGTTGGTCAGATTTCTAATTGATGTTACTGCGTGTACTTCAACTGTTCGTGACATTATCTTAGAGAACTCTAACAGGTATCATCATTCCTAAAAATGACCATGTCTCATCTCACCCCTAAAATTCTACATTTTTTAATCTTGTTTTTTTACCACACTTTACTTGACCTAAAAGAATTATTCCAGTTGTACAATCAAATCTTACAACTATTGAGGTGGTGAGACTCACACCATTGATTAAAAAATAGTTTTTGAAACGTATGATGCAGATCTCTATCAGTTCGTTGATTGTAAACTATATTGTACAGCTAGCATGCTTCGACATAAAATTCACTCTTAAAATTGCTTGTGAAGAGAAGTGATTGTAAATTCACAAGTTAAAACTTTTCAACAATTCAAGTCCTTATATTTCATCATTCTTTTTATAATCGACATTTCCGTAATCTATACTCCATAATGGAATTAGAGTCTTATAGTAAAGTAGTATTCTTCAAGTTTAATATCTATATTTACAAGGAAGATTATGCCAAGGAATGTATTTTCAATTATATAATCACACAATAAAATATTCTGTACGTAAATCTAACTTTTTGTCATACTTTTTAATCTTGCATTTTTTTCTAAATCATTTTTCAACACATTGTTTTTTCAAAATAATAATTGTCAAACATGGCCCAAGTAGAACTCACTTGACTTACAAGTGGAAGTTGCACGTCTAATTCGCTTAGCGACGGACTTGGTCACCACCCCAATTTCTACATTTGTTTTATCAGGCTTTCTTGAATTCTCCATCTATTTTTCTTGAAATCTAGTCTATGTTTGTTGAGAATTAAAATCAGATTTTTAGTATATTTTGATAAAAATTGATTAAATGTGTGATTAAAAAGTCATAGGTCCATAAAATATATGATTAAAATTAATTGTTAACTTTAAATTAAATTAAAATATTTACCAAACAGGGCCTACTATTCTACTGTCTAAAAAGTAGGGTCTTCAGCATAATTTCTCTTTTACTAGTTGCAGAAAAATGGTTTATTACAGTTGCAACATGCGATAGGAAATTCTTATTCCTTTGCTGTATTCTTCTCATTGAAAGGTATTACAAGAAATCTTTTGAGCATTCGGAGAATTTTAGGTTGGACCAACAAATTGGGTTTTTTGTTTCTTAAAAATTCCAAGAAAATGCCTCCGACATATTTCCCTCTGAGGTGGGAAAGTACCGGCGACCAGTGGTGGTTTGCTTCTCCTATTGATTGGGCCGCCGCCAATGGGCACTATGATTTAGTCCGGGAACTCCTCCGCCTCGACGGCAACCACCTCATCCAGCTGACCTCTCTGCGGCGGATTCGCCGCATCGAGACTGTATGGGATGACGAAGAACAATTCGACGATGTCGCTAAATGCCGCTCGCAGGTTACTTAATCATCTAGTCTAAAAGTTCAACATGTCTACTTTTCATAACAAGGTGGCGAGAGACTTGAATCCGAGCCTTTTGTCGGTCCTTGGTACCATGATAATATTGTCATGCATTAATTTAAACTTTTTCTTCAACAGGTTGCAAAAAAACTACTTTCTGAATGCGAAATCAAGAAAGGGAAATCCTCTCTACTCGGCGCCGGATATGGCGGGTGGCTTCTGTACACCGCCGCCTCCGCCGGAGATTTGGGTTTTGTTCAAGAATTGCTTGAAAGAGACCCTCTTCTGGTATTCGGAGAAGCAGATTATGGGGTCACTGACATATTATATGCTGCTGCCCGGAGCAAGAATTTGGAGGTTTTTAGGATTGTTTTCGACTTTGCTGCCTCGCCCAGGTTTTCGACAGGTAATTTTAACCATCTCTTAACGCATAGCCCCTGACCTGTACACTGGATATTATCATTTTTCCATCAAAACATGACATGCACAATTTTAATAAATGGGTATAGCCGGACTTGAATCCAGGTGTTTATGTACATGTATTCGTTTAAATTTTGTGTTACACAGGCAATGGAAGAGAAATTGAGCAGCAAAATGAGGAGATTCCTTCTGGTTATAAGTGGGAAATGATGAATAGAGCACTTCATGCTGCTGCAAGAGGAGGGAATCTGAAATTATTGAAGGAGCTTCTTGGGGAATGCTCTGATGATGTATTGGCTTATAGAGATGTTCAGGGAGCCACTCTGTTACATGCAGCCGCTGCTCGGGGTCAGGTTGAGGTAAGAACCTAATCATCATTTATATATGCAATTTCTTGGAAATCTGTTTTGTTTCCTTAACATTCTCTATTTACTTGACAAATGTTGGGGATTATTTGTGTTCTCTTCCTCTGTTGGACTTCCTATCCCCTCAATTATGGGTCAACCTTTGCAGTATCCATGGGTGATGGGTCTCCACCCTCCCTGCTCGGGGGTTAGTGGCGGGTGATTAGCAGAGATGAAATTTTTTGTTACATGAGATATTATCCATAATATTCCTATTATAAATTATTTTAGGGGCATTAGTTTTTGGGTGGTAAGAAGCCTGAGACCCAATCTTTGGAAACCAGTACCGCAAAGTGTATGTAGCTCTGAAATCTCACATTGAGAGTGAATCAATGTAAATCTCTTTCCCTGTTTGTATTTTGCTTGCTCTGTGATTGTATTTGGATATTAGCAAAACAGATCATTGTAGTCACCAAAGATTTTTTAAATTTGATTATATGCTGTAATGATCTAAGTAGAACAGGTTAGAAGAACAGGGCCAAAGACTAGTTGCTTTGAATCTTTCTCTAGATGTAGCAACGAATTGAATGGAGTGGCAAAGAAGGATTTATGTAGTGGACCCATATTTATTGAGAAAAGGTGCAGTTTGTTGTTGTTGACCAGGCGTTGTAACGATCAAGTGTGTCTATCCTGACTGTATTGTTGCTCAATTCTTATATTCATGTTTTCATCTTATCCTTTGAATTCAAGATCTTTAAATTTAATACCATGGAAAAGTTCATGCACTGAAGCAACACGAGACAAACTTCACTGCCCTAAACCTTTCTGCATATAAATTCTAATTCGAAAAGGATTTTATGTAACCAGCCCTGAATTTATTGGGAACAAGTCATAGTTTATTTTGATCTATACTTAATTAATTTCAGCTTCTTGTATTAGTCCTTCACAGCCAATCTGTTTATGAATGCAGCTAGTCAAAGATCTTGTAGCATCATTCGACATTATCAGCTCCATAGACAATCTGGGCAACACAGCATTGCACGTGGCTGCTCACAGAGGCCAAATTGCAGTTGTTGAGACTTTAATTCTTGCATCACCCTCGACAATTAATAATAGAAACAATGCTGGAGAAACATTTCTGCACACGGTCGTAACTGGATTTGAAACTCCTGGTTTTCGGAGAATGGATCACCAAATCGAGCTCATGAAGCAATTAGTATGTGGAAGGATTTTCAGCATTGAAGAAATCATCAATGCCCAAAATAATGATGGTAGAACTGCTCTTCATTTGGCCATAATTGGAAACATACATTCCGATCTAGTGGAATTACTTATGACTATCCAGGCAATCGATGTCAACATACGAGATAGGGATGGTATGACTCCACTTGATATTCTCAGGCATCAACCATGTTCTGCATCATCCGAAACTCTAACCCGACAATTGATATCAGCTGGTGGGATCTTCAGTTGTCAGGACCTTTTGGCAAGAAAAGTTATTGCATCCCATGTTAAGAGGCAAAGTATAGGAAACAGTCCCGGCACGTCTTTCGGAATCTCGGACATGGAAATATTTTTGTACACAGGTGTTGGGGATGCATCAGATGGCAGTCACAGTGCAGGAATGAGCACCTGCTCAAATGAGCCAAATCAACATGAGTCGAGAATCGAGAACCATAACACCGGAAAAGTTAATAAGCCGGGATCCATAAATTATGCCGGAGAACGGCTGAAACGCCTCCTCCATTGGCCGAAGATGAAAAGCAGAACTAAGGAGAGGCTCAAGAAATTGGTCGGGGTAACTTCCTCAAGCGCTTCAGAGGAAGCTCCGATCCCTCTTCGGCAGAGATTCTCGAAGCCCTCATCACTTCTTAACAACAAACGAGCACTCTCTGTCAGGAGTAACCAACCAAGTCCGGCGAAAAAGAAATTAGCTTCAGGGCTAATTCAAGGTGTTATGCAGTCGATTCCACAAACATCCGTTCCTCGCCAATCGCGTTCCAGTTCATTTTCAAAATTATCGCTGTCTTCGCAAAGTTCACTGGATGCACAAAGGGGTACTCAAATTGAGAATGAGATTGCAGGAACTTCCTGCTCTCAGATTAATGATCAAGTGACAAATAATTCAGTTCCTAAAATAGGTTTGGTCAACAAGAGGTCGATGAACCAATACTTGTGCTTTGGTGCTCCCGGGCAACTCGTGGAGGGCCCTTCCAGTGGAGCACAACCATACGATATTTATGAACAGTCAGTTCTATCAATGGCTTGATTATCTAGACGTGGTGGTGGGTCATGGAATGATTTTGTAAATATTTGGAGACTGCTTGGATCCATGAATTTCAGTAGGTTTTTTATATCCTTTGATGAGTATTCTCTTTAGGTCATGCTTTGCTAATGTACTGTTGAGCTTAAATGCTTCTCTGAATGCTTTCATGCTATATTTAGGCTTATTATCCTTGAAAAATGTATCATTACTAAAAAGAAAACGTTAGAGAAATAGATGTCGGGAATCTAGTGTCGATGTGGATTCTGTGACAATATGCTCGACTTTGATGGAGTGTGTTTCATGTTATACATGCTCAAGTTAGAGTTGAATTCAAAGGGCAGTATTAAAGTACTTCTGGAGTGAATTTGGCACCAGTTTTGGTGTGCAAACGAGGGTGTTTACTTGGGATCACACCCCGTGTGCTAGGGACTTGTGTTATATGGAGTGTTCCTTTCCATGGTAGCAGGAACATGGCAAATGCTGAGGTGACTATCCTAAAGTTTGCTGTGTGTCGTGATGTGCCTTGTCAATTTAACTAGGTCACAAGTTTTTGTTGAATTTTGCTCCTTGGACACGGCTTGGTTGAATATCTAAATCTTATGTTGAGTTCAAGTGTCACGCACATAGCATACTCTTCCCATATGGAACTCCAAGGTCGTCTATAGTTGGGCGTTTGTCATATATTATCGAAGAGTGTACTAATTATGTCATATATACAAGTACTGACTAGCATTCTGCCAATAAGTGTGTGTGTCTGTGTGTGTGCGCGGGTTGTTTAGGGCTTCCTGACCTAAGAATGAGATGGTTGCCCAGGGGCGTGGAACATCAGGGGCCACACAAGCGATTCGTGATTGATGGTATCATACCAGGATGCTTGAATATGTTGTTGGTGGCAAGAGATCACTGACATTCGTTCTTATAAAAAGATTTTGGGATCGCAGACAACAGCATATTTGGCCAAATGAGTCGACGGGCAAGTGGAATTGATGAAGAAAGCTTTGGGGATAATAAATGAAAAAAGGCAAACGTTGTGCGAATGAGCTTATGGTTTGCCAATTTGCTTCATGGAGTGCCCATTGCAAAGGAAATCACAATAATGGTCATTGTGTTGGTGCTTCGACATGTGTAGTGGCACTGCTGTAAGGTCACCTATAATGATCCAGCTTCTGTGCTCAAGCCATTAACTTACGTTAGCGAAAGTTACCAGGATACAACTTAAGTTTCTCTTAAAGTGAAAAGTCAAGGGTTTGAATTGGGGATGCAATACAAATCCGTGAGAGGTAAGATGGAATCAGACTTTCTCAAAGCAGACAGTACGTAAGTTTAATGGTTTGGGCACATATAGCGAGTTGTTACACCGTCTATCCGAGGAACTAATGCTTGAGGGGCATAGGGTGAAAGTTGGTGTTGGAGGCGGTATATATAGTGTTACTAAAGAAAAATGTGGAAGGAGGTACTGTGGATGCCCATCTATAAGGGTAAGGTGTTGTAATTTTTCTTACAATGAGAGGGATGTGCGATAATGTGAAGCTCACTTATCGCTACAAGGGCGTTAACAGATTGGGTGAGGGAGAATGCCATCATTGAGCGTATTCCTCTCCCCATATGGTATGACAAGGTCACCAATAGTTGGGCGTTTGGCCTATATTACTGTATAATGAACTAAAGATTTAATCGTATATTAGTGTTTTCTAGTATCCTACCTATTATACAAACATTACAAACTGACAAAACAATAACCAAACCCTTCGAAAAAATCCATCGATTTTTACCAAGGCATCAAGATATTGACAGAATGGGCTCAAACTATATTGTACCCTTCTGTATCAAGGGGCCACAAAACCCATGATCCAAACCAAAACTCGTTGAAGCTACTTCGATGGACCAACCAATCTCAACCCTATATCATTAATCTTTCTTCTCTCAAAGAATCACAAAGACCTTCGCTCGATTCATTCAGAAATCACAGGAACAACATCCAGAAGTTGAAGATACGAAGAGAAGACGAACAAAAGCACAAAAAAAGGGAGAAAACCCCAACCACACACATAAAGAAGGATGATTGGAATGACAATAGAAATCCATAAGGGTTTAATTTATACCTCCATCAACACCGTAGATCTTGGATTGAGATCAACGGTCTAGAGCAACTAGCAACATTAACCAATTCCCAAATAACTAAAAGTTTTAAAGGGAAATGCATTTTTAGCTTTCAACTTTGGATTCGGGTTTGAGCCAACGCATTGATGTTATTGGACAATAGAAACTAACTGGTTGGGCCTTAACAAAAGAGGCCTATACCATTATAGCCCAATTGGTCTAGATTTGACATCATAGCCCAACAAGATCTCCACCTTGATGCCAATAGTACAACTGATATGGTACATGATAGACACTTACATCCAGCAACAAATTCTTTAGTAGCATCATCAGCACCATATGTTATAACTTGTAAACAGAGAATTTAGCCAGCATCAATGTTCATTTTTAAATAAGATCTAAACTTGTTAAGAGGCGATATCTTTGTACCCTATCAGATGGATTAAATTCTATAGGAATTTATTTTTCTAAACTAATAGATTATTTTCCAACAACATCTTTAATAAAATGTAGTTTTAAATCTATATGCTTGTCCTTTCATGAAAAACTTAATTTTTACATAGATGTATGACACTTTGGCTATCAAATTATACTACTACAAGATTAGATAATTCATTTATCTCATAACAAACCTTTAAGCCAAAGGGCTTCTTTTATAGCCTCTATAGCAATCACATATTCTGTCCTAGTGGTAGATAAGACGACAATTGACTGTAGTTGGGATTTTCAACTAACACAAGTTCCACATAAAGTAAACATGTTTGCTATAGTAAATTTTCTGTTATTCTTATTACCAGCAATACATCTTTACATGCAATATAATATAAACCTAAACATGAAGATCCTTTCAAGTATCTAAGTAACCATTTTAAGGTAGTCCAATGTTCACGGCCAGGATTGGCCATAAATCTGCTCAAATTACTCATAGTATGCCACATCAGATCTTGTACATATCATAGCGTACATAATTGAGCCAACAACATTAGCATAAAGAACCTTTTCCATGTATTTTCTACCAGATTCATCAATTGGGCACTGATATTTACTTAATTTGAAATGACTATTAAGTGGTAAAGTAGCATATTTAGAATTATTTATAGCAAATTTTGATTACAGTTTTTCAACATATAAAGTCCGTTTCTGACAATATCCATACCTAAAAATTCTTTTAGCATGTCCTAAATCTTTCATTTCAAATTCATTACTCAAATACCTTTTTATCTCATTTATATTACTCATATTATCTTCTATTAATAATATGTCATCAACATAAAGTAAGATAAACATTCATATCATGATTAACACTCCTTTTGAAATGTAATCGATGATCAAACCCACTCCTAACAAAACCAACAAGGTTACAAAATTATTGAACATTTTGTATCACTGTCTAGGTGATTGTATCAGGCCATATAAAAATCTTTTAACCAAGCATAAATGATTGATTATTATTTATAAAATTCCTGAGGGTGATTCATATAGATAATTTCATCAAGATCCCCATGCAAAAATACAACTTTAACATTCATTTGTTGAAGTTCAAAATCATAATGAGCAACTAAAGCAAGCATTACTCTTATTGTAGTATATTTCATAATAAGAGAAAATATCTCATTATAATCAACACCTTGTTTTTGGTATAGCCTTTTGCCATTAATCTAGTTTTAAATCTAAGAGGCTCTCTTTTAGAATTTCCCTCCTTAATAGTAAAAACCATTTGCAATCCACACAGGTTTTACTTGCAAGTTGGGGTACTAAAATCCAAGTCTAATTTTTCAATAAGGATCTCATTTTTTCCTCCATGACAGTTTGCCAACTTAAAAACCACTTGCAAGCCTCTTCATAAGATTTTGGCTCTTTAAAGGCTAAATATTTATAGGGCAGAATAGCAAGGGACAAATAATCTCTATATCTAGATGACTCTCTTGATTCGTGTTGTTGTATCTTTTCTTCATTTTGAACTTGACCTTCACTTTCCTCTACTTCACCAGAATTAGTTTCAATTTTTTATTCCACCTCCACCTCTACCTGTATCTTGGTCTTATCTATGCCACCCTTTCCTAAATATTTTTTCAGTGTCATTTTGACTTAAGCAAGGTATTTCTGATTCATTGAAAACAACATCTTTATTAGTTAAGATCTTAAAACCTCTTAGACCTCTAGCCTACAGTCTGTATCCTTTAACACCTTCAGGGTAACCCAGAAAAGCACATTTTTGGGATCTTAGTTCAAGCTTACCAATACTTTGGTGAGAAAAAGATGAACAAGCGGAAGTTCTCATTAGTGAATAGTTTGCAGGCTTTCCAGACTGTACTTTCTCATGTGTTTTACCATTTAGAGCACTTCAAGGAGTTCTGTTAACAATATAGGAAGTAGTAATCACAGCTTTCCCCAAAAGTACCTTAGGAATTCTTGAACTGGCCAACATGCATCTAACTTTATCTAAAAGGGTTCTATTCACTTTCTCATCAACCTCATTTTGCAAAGGAGTATAAGGGACAGTTTTGTGTCTTATAATCCCATTAAGTTTGAAACAATTATAAAAGTCAAAATTGCAAAACTCAAGGCCATTGTCAGTTCTTAAGGTTTTGATTTTTTTTATTAGTTTGATTTTCAATTAAATTTTCCAGGTTTTCAATTTTCCAAAGGTGTCAGATTTTTGCTTTAATAAGAAAATCCTCACTTTTCTAGAGAAATCATCAATCAAGGAAAGAATATATATATTCCTCCTTGAATGATAATGGACGAAGGCCTCTAAAGATCAGAATGTATGTATACAAGGATAGAAGCGTATTTATGTCCGCCTACATTAAAATGGAGTTTATGTTGCTTGTCTAAAGTGCAATGCTCACATAAAAACCTTTGGATAGAATCTTTCTCAAAACATACTTGTTTGTGAAAAATTTGCAAGCTTTTTTCACTAACATGGGCTAACCTATTGTGCCACTTTAAAATGGCATCAGTCTCTACAGTAGAGACTTGAGAAGTGTGACTCTTAACAGTTTAAACTTTAATGACATAGATGCCATTCTTTTTAACTCCTTTGAATATGACTAGGGTCCACTCATGACTTTCAACATGCCATTACCAAGTTTCCCTTGTAATCCTATGTCATCTAAGTTACCCATTAAAATAAGATTTCTATTTAGTTCATGAATATATCTAACTCTTTCAAGAGTATAGATATAACCATTTTCAAACTTTAAGGTTACACTATCTATCCCCTAAACCTTGCAAGCAACATTATTCCCCATCACCACTTCACCTCCATCCAGTTTCTTAAAATCCACTAAACAATCCCTCCTAGAGGTCATATGGTAGGTGTAGCTAGAGTCCAAGATCCATTCTTGGGTCTGATTGTAGTTTCCAGCCATATTGACTGAGCCAACTTTGATGTGAGATTAGTCATAACATATACATCAACTGTGTTAGTCTCAAGAGGTTCTACAACATTCCTATCAACTATTCTCTTTTTTTGTTTTTTTCTTTTTATAACAATATTTAATAAAATGAGTAGTTTTCTCACACTCATAGCATTTCCTATTCTTTGATTTAGACTTGGATCTTGACCAGCCTCTAAACTTCTTCTTATTGTTACTATTTCCTTAATTATTATGGCTGTTAAGATTAGTGGTTTGCCTAAACTGGGGTCTGCCTCTTACAAATAGGTTTTTAGAATTACTATCATGTTTCTCAGATCTTAATTCCAAATCTTTACTTCTTAAAGAGTTAAATGACAGCATCAAGTGTGTGTCCCTACCATATTTGATGGCAGTCTTGACATCTCTAAATGTCAATGGAATGGCATTTGGAAGAACAACTTTGTACTTCTCAGACACCCTGTCTCCAGTATTAGTTGTATCATGTACTAATTTGTTAAAGATGTCTAGGTTATCATCTAAATTCTTAGAGGATCTTTTTTTAAATTGAAAAACCATTTCCAAAAGAAACTATTTGTTTGGCAGACTTGACCAACTATATTTTTCAAGCTTATCCCGTAAGTCCTTAGTATTATCTAGCTTCTATATTTTTCTCAATATTTGATCATACAAATGCAGTATTATAGGAGTATAGGCAAGTTCATCAAGTTCATCTTTTTGATCAGCAGTCATAGTTTTCAGTAAACTCTCTAGTTATTGCTTTTGAAACCTTTTGTTGTACAAGAACCCCCTCATTTTTTTGTTGTCAAATGGGAAAGTGAACCTTCCCTTAAACACCACAAGTTCAAAAGTAGTTACAATCATTTTCAGAAAAAAAATCTTGAAACACAGTTAATATTCTTTTGAAAAAGATATGTCACCTTCATTTTTTTTTTGAAAGGTGATCAAACAACAACAACAGATAATGAGGAACAATAGTAAAGCTCTAACGAAATTCTAAATAAAGCAATAACAAGTTATATAGAGGCACAACACAATGTATCAATATAGGAAATAAAATAGTATCAATTTAGATTATGCAGATCAATTTGATTTCAAGTCACACTGATAAAAAAATATGTCTGAATTCATCAGGAACCCATGAGAATCAAGTTCCCAAGTCAAGGCTCAATTTAGAACCGATTTCAATCATTAGAATGAGGTATAACAATGATGTACAATTTATAGGAGTGCAAGCAACATTAACACAAAGTAACTTTCATACAGTAGACTGCAAAATGTCATTTTCATTCATTTTCTCAATTAAAAAATTGTGAAATGGCGAAAATATCATTTCCTTTAAATAAAACAAAAGGAAAAAAAAAATTAATTGCAATTATAGTCCCAATTTTTTTGAAAAGCGCACATGAGTCTCTAATAAATTATTAAAAGGGTATTAATACATAATATCCATGTCTTTCACATTTATTGCGAAAAATGTCCACACCTTTCATTTTTTTGAAATTTCACCTTTAATTACATATTGGATCGTGCAAACCATCATTTTCATCCATTTTTATCTAATTTCTCAACAAAGAATTGTGAAATGATGAATATATCCTCATATTTAAATAAAAAATATATTTTTTTAATTTCTAATTCTTTAATAATTTATTTGAGATTCGTTTGCATTTTTTATAAAAAAATTAATTTTTTTAATAATTTATTGGGGACTCGTTTGCACTTTCTAAAAAAAATTGAACTATGGTTGCAATTCTTTAGCTTTTTTATTTAAATAAGAGGGTATATTCGTCATTTCACTATTTT
>CAIGRN010141725.1:0-10394 GCA_903798345.1 Fraxinus anomala
AGAACATATTTACAAAGCCAAACTTTAAGAAAGGCAACACAATCGACATGGGTAGGTTCAATACCAAATTTATTATAGAGTTCTTGCATGCCCGAGTAAGAATCAGTGAGTTTCTTGTCAAATTTTGGGACAGCGGTAGAAACTAAAATGGCTGGAAAATGGTGTCGCCCAAAGGTGGAAGATTCACGAGGGCTCCAAGATCCATCAGAGTAATAGACATGGGACCCAGTGGAAAGATGAAAGTATTATACTCAGACGACCAAAAACTTAATGCAACAAGGAAAAGCACAGGGTCATAAATTGGGGGACGAAGAGTAATTTCTAAAAATTCAGAAATTCTTGCCCGATCAAAAATTGCCTTGGTAGGGCCATGTTTTGACAAACGTGCATGCCAACAACGAAAAGTAGTATCCGTTTTAGGCCAAGTACGAATACCTTTTTCGCGAATTGGCTTCAACGGCAAATGGTTCAGAAAAGGAAGGTCTTGAGTGCACGGGAACAACTAACCCGCCTCTACTTGCCCCACGGAATCAACATCCTTAAAAGATGGGCCTAAGAAGAACTTATGTAGATCAGAATTGGCCGATGAAAGGTACGTTGAATTTATATATGGCCTAGAAAGAAGCTCTTGGAAATCTTCAAAGCTAAGGGAGTTGTCTGAAGGACTTTGTGAAGTCGTCATTTGCTGCAAGTTTCTTGAAGGTTTTGGGAGTGTTTGTGGGAAAAGAAGCGAGAAAATGAACAGTAACTTTATTGGCGAGAAGAAACACGACGAGGTAGAACGTGGGTATAATGGCGGAAAGAAGTGGTGTGTTCTTTGGTTTAATAGGGGTTGTGTGATATTGCACATTTTAGGGATATAGAAGGTCATTGCCAAACAAGATAATGATTGGGATTCACCACCTTTCTCAGATTTCAAGTATCGCGGAAAAACATAAAGGATTAATATGACAGAAGATTAATAATTGGATATTAATTTTGCCATATTGAGGGGTAATTGTTGACATACAAAAATAATAAGGTCCAATTAAATGGCCCAGAGAGTGAAGCCCAGCTAGGGAATTCGAAGGATGGATCCAAACAAGACCATGTGGAAGCCCAAGACGGAGTTATGTAATGGAAGCCCATCATTGCTCAAGCCTGACATACGTCCAAGTAGTGGAGGCTCGTTGTCGCTCAAGCCTGCAAGACGCCCAAATAACGGAGAACCCTCGTCGCTCAAGCCTGCGAGACGCTCAAGATCTGGGCGAAGATAATATCTTATTGTTATTTAAAGCGACTTATGGTTTATTGAAATGGTTCATCCCACAATTCATGAATCTCGTTGCAAGCAGTTAAATAATGAGAGAAGTGGCAGCGGTTATAAACAATTTCTTTGACAAGTCATCCATAATGGAAAATGTGGGTAGTTGTAGGGCGAACAGTTTCAAACGGTTCTACAACAACTGTCGAATGATGTATAAAAGAGAAAAGAGAGCATAGAAGAAGAGATCCGATCAAACAACTCTTGAATAGAGAATTATGTAATTTCATTCATTTATTTTTCTTCTCGTTAAGTTTTCAATTTACTTGTGTGCTTGTGTCCCTTAGAGGCGTTTCGTTTCTTGTAAATCGTACTTTTCATAAATAAAACACCTCTCATTGGNAGAAGAGATCCGATCAAACAACTCTTGAATAGAGAATTATGTAATTTCATTCATTTATTTTTCTTCTCGTTAAGTTTTCAATTTACTTGTGTGCTTGTGCCCCTTAGAGGCGTTTCGTTTCTTGTAAATCGTACTTTTCATAAATAAAACACCTCTCATTGGAACTTTATCTAGAGAGATTTGTTCCTTACACAATCGCCTGAACCTTCTTTTAATTGTTAGCGATTTCCACACGAAACAACTTCCAATTCGACCTTTTATCCTCTATACATTTTGTGTCAACGCTAGAATCAGTTTTCAAAAGATTATTACTTCTTGATTTTCATTAGTTGTTGAAAGAACAAATATATTCAAATTGTTTTCATCATTTATGAATGTATTTGGATAGTTTCTGAGACTGGAAGAAGCACTTCTTCAGTACACAGGTACATACATCTTCTACTTGTTACCTTGCGTTGATCACAGCTTCATATATGCAACTTTCAGCATTCTCTGAAAGATCAAACCGAAAAAGCAATATGATTCATTTATGTTGCTTTTATTATTAGTGGTTAAGATATATGTTCACGAAAATATATTTCGGATTAAAACCACCGCAAGTGTATGGTTCGTTAATAAATAATAAAGTGGACTTATTGAGTCCGAGTATCGTCCCATGAAGATTGATTATTTCAATTCTTATTATCATGACCTTAACCGAAACTGTAAAATTGAAGTGTTGCTGTAATGAAATTATAACTAAATTAATCTAATTATGCAAGGATGAATGATTTAACTAAACTGAATGCAAATAGTGTTGAATGTAATTTGAAGTTTTCGAATGTATGACGAATATACTAGAATCACGAATCCCTAAGTAATAATTTTTTTAAACCTAATTTTATACGTTGACACACGATTGAAATATTGACGAATCAATGCTCATAATTTATTTAATAGTCTCTCTTGAATAAAGTCAAACATATTCTCATATGTGACCCGACTATATCGTTATGACGGATGCAAACATACAAGAATGTATGAGTTTTTGTGAACACTTAACGATTCAAATAGGGCATAGCGGTATATTTCTATCACTTGTTGGACCCTATGATGATTTATACCATGTCGAACATATTTTCCTTCTTTCGAATGCATGAAATAGAACACCACACTCACACAATAATCGTGGAGAAAATAAATCCATATAAACCATTCAAATAGTCAAAACGTGTTTTTATTGTCAAGAATATAAAACTAAGAAATAAAATCATATTACATAATTCATCGTTCCCTAGTATAGAATTAACCTAACCTAGCATGATGGAAATAAGAAAAATCAGAAAAACAATGAAGAAAAGATATCACAAATTGAATTCTTGACTTTAATCTTCGCTTCGTGGTGTTGTTTTTCGCGTTATTGCTCTTATTCTCCTCTTAAAACCCTTATGCATTTGTTGTCTCTCATTCTGGACGGCTCTAGGGTTTAAATTGTATCAAAGATTTTGTTTCCATAAGACTTTCACGCATACAAGGAAACTAGAAAATTCACGCTGGAAACTAACAATGCGACCGCAGGAAGAGTGAAAAGTGCCCCTGGAATTCCCTAAAGTAACCTATGCGACCACATAGCATTGGCAATTTCCAAATTCTTGCATTTTAATCCTCGAACTCGTTTTGCCATTCTCGACCTATTTTCCCACTTCTTCTTCTTCCAGTGCTTCATTCCAATGCTCAATTTGTCCTCGACATCTTCACGTCTTCAATTTCTCTTTCGGGTCATCTCTCGATTATTTACATCTTGGTCCCTGAACTTTGATTTTCTTTCATTTTATTCATTTTTCTCCTTGTTTCACCTAATTTCCACCACATTCATCAATGTTGTCTTGTAAAACACAAATTACGTAGAATTAAACTATATTCCAACATATTAATCAATAATTGTCCATATTTCTTAGTCAAAATAAGTGTGTAAAATGCTCTTATCAACTCCCCCAAATTTGAACTATTGGTTGTCCTCAAACAAAATTGTAGCTTAACTCCAAACATGATTTGACAACCTACTATGTCTCAGGATTGGAACTTAGTAATTTAACAAAATGAACAACTTCAATAGTGCAAAATCAAATCAATCTCCACCTGTTACATAAATAACTCGACATGTGTGAGTGAAAAATCATGTCAACATATTAAGATCATGATTAGCTCAACACCTGACCCATAGTAGTCAAATATTTTCTTACTTATTCTAAGTTGAACTTATTCAATTCTAGTATTTCCTCACTTCGCTCAAGAGATACACACCCGAAACTTATTCTTTTTACTCAATTTTTCCATGGTGCATCCTAAGTTGAACTTATTCAATTCTATTCCTTACCCTCTCTTAGTTGGATAGATCTTACTATTACAAGTTCACAGTTTAACAAGTCGAGATTCTCTTGTACTTTTGATTGCTTCAACCTTTAAGACTAAATTAAGTTACTTGCCACTCATCAAATGTATGATTATATCAACCAAATGTCTTGGGGCTTAATCAATGTAACTATGTATTTTTTTTCATTATTCATTTTTTTTCAAATATCTTTTCATTTGCTTTCAATATAACCCATATAATGAGTTTTAGGCCGATGACTCCCAAGTCAGATAATCATAGGGCACCGGATTTTAAACCACCCTTACAGCTTAATCACCCGAGTTATACAGGCTCAAAAAAATACTTTTATTCACTCAAAAATTAGTGCAATGCCCCTTTTTCTTTTAGACATCCAATTTTTAAAACTAACCTCTAACTTAAGACTTTCACCTTGTCTTTTTCTCATTGGTTTTAGATAATCTACACAAGATAATTTCATGCATATAATCCCTACTTATCTCAACGTTCCCCTATAAACACTCAACCATATCCAAAATACTCTATATTCGGATTATGGAGTAATACAATAGAGGTTATTCGGGTTTACTTACTATGTTCAACTATTCTCTACGTAATGAACCTAATCACCAACCAAATATGTTAAACATGAGTATCGTGCATAAAATTGTCAAGTTTCACGTAAACAAGCTTTGACTAATTCAATAGTGCACTACTTTAGTTATTCACAGTTCATACCTATTCCAATATTCAACATCATAGTCGGCAAGTTTATCAAACTCACACAAGCACACACAACTATTATTACAATTTAATACTAGGAAATAAATGAATAAAAATTGAAATTTTTAAGCCACAGACAATCACACAAAAATTGTAATAAAATGATGAATGTCACCCCAAACTTATGTAAAACACTATCCTTAATGTTTAAATAATGACAAAATGCAAAATTAAAAAGTACGTAAAGATAAGAACAAATGCATAATAATATAAAGAAAATTAGGCTCAGAATACTCTCCTGATTAGTACGGAGGTGGTGGATGGAAACTGGACCCAGATGCGCCATTAACTAAGGGTAGAAGTAGTAGTACGAGAATCTATCGCATCAACTCGGATTGCTGTGCTAGCTTGAACTGCATGCCATGAATGAGTAGAGAGTCATTCTCAATGTTGCCCAAGCAATCCCAAGTCTCATCGGCTCACAGTTGAATACCATCTACTCGACCTACATACGTGCCCAATCGTCCATTCAAGGTCTCAACCTCTCATCTCACAACCAAAGACTCCCTACTGGCACTATCTGAATATCCGTACCCATGGCGCCCACAGCATACTGAAGATTCTCAATATCTCGGCTAGAATCGGCCATAGTGGCGAACATCTGTCTCAACAACTATGTATCAACATCCATTGGTTCCGGTGGTGGTACCTCAGGCATCTCAGCATCATCAAACCCCTAATCCTGCACAGACTGTTGCCGTCTCAGTCGTTTCCTCTCTTGTTTCTCTCTATGTTTTACCCTAGCTCTATCTTGAGCCTCCAATGTAGTCCGAATAATGAAAGGGCTAGGTCTCTCGAGAAGCTCCCTAGATGGAATTGTAATGTATGTACTCTTGCAGATCCCACAGACTTGGAAAGATCAGAGAATGGTGAAGATCTCCCCAGACACCCTAAGAATGAATCTGATTATAAACGAATGTGGCTAAGTCAATCTTCTGTCATCTCACTCAGTGATAGATAAAATTAGCTTTAGGATCAATGAATGTGGTCAGATGTGAGGTGGCTCAATGTTGTGACAAATAAACAGCCATAGAATGGTTATGGTTGGTGTAAGCTCAATCTGATGCCATTTTGGAGTTTGTAATGGCCACGCATCCTTGCGCCCAAATAAAACTTCCCCGATCGTGTTCCAAGGAAAATCTCCAGGAATAGGAACAATGTTATCCCAAGTTAATTGATAGTAGTCTTGTATTACCTTGGGTGTAAACATTATCCATTTGTCCCTCACTCATATCTGGTGTAGATGTTCGGACCCAAGAGTGTCGATATCACTGTTGAAGTTGGACATTTTTGTACTAAAGTGACGATCTCAAATTCGGGAAAATCCTCCAATTTAACCCGCCATTTTGGAAGTAGTGCCTAGTGGCTAATGATATTTAAGTATCGCGTGATAGCTTCTTTATTCAAAAATCTTCGTATGCCCCCTTCATGTCCCCTAGTTCACGCAATACCTGAAGTAGAGGCTACGTTCTCTTTTCCTTTGGCCATTCGCTTAGGAGGCATTCTATAAACACAAAGAAAGTTGAAACATGTAAGTTATTTGTGATGCATAAAATAGATGCTATAGTACTTGAAGATAAAATGGAAACATGAGCATCAAATTCTCTAAACTTATGTCAAAAGCATGCATGATACTCATAGAATCTAAAAATTTTGTGTAATTGATCAAACAAAGCATAAAACAGTGTAACGATGCCATTGATTGACTAAATGTGTAGTGAAATATGTGTATTATATAACAAAAAATGCAAAATGTAGTCAACAAACCCAATATCAATTCAAATAATGAAAATTTTGCATTTAAAACCATGTTTGACCAAGCAAGTTCGCCTCCGGACACCATCGAAAAAAACAGAAAATTTTCCAAGTGATCTCCGGGCATATGAAAGAGGGTATATTATCTCACGCATATTCAGATTTGAGGTCAAACGACCATCGTTTGGATTTGAAAACTAAGGGACGAAGTGAGTGACGTGAAGTGCCATATGTCATGCCTATGTGTGTTCAATTTTTGTTTTGTTGTTTGCAATTACATTTTTCAATGAACTTCAACATAAAAAAAAAATATGCACAATGCCATATTCTCAGTTAAACCTAATTCATAGCAATTGTTCACATGGGCCATTTATCGAACATGTAATAGGCATGTCTAGTTAAGTCACCTTTTTGATGTAGATTGGTTTCAAAAATCAACCCTTATAATCACAATTCATACCCAACAATTTCACCACCATTTACCTAATGCCCAAATCCTCAATCAATCAAACCAAACCACTAAGCAATGAAGAATCCATTTGTAAAGGGTAAGGAGACATGGAGGCTTACCTTGGATTTCTTGAAGACGGTGGTGAAGAATAATGGAGAAAGTACATGTTTGAATGATGTGATGTAGTGTGTGTCGTGTATGAGGGTTGTTGAAGAGTGTTCGTGTATGCCCGTGTGTGTGAGTGAAGGGAAGGGGCGGTGTATGTGAGTGAATGGGTGGTGTGTATGGTTTTTAAAACAGAATAGGGGCTCAAGGTACTCTATGCGAATGAATAGAGTAATCCTATATAGTCGCATAGATAAAAATATCATGGCCAATTTTGACCCTGAAGCTTGACTTGCGATTGTAGCCCAGGTAGTTCTATGCGGTCGCATAGACTACCAGTGAAGGATTTTTCTGCATGTTTCAAAAATTTACCACGTTCAACCATTCGAGACCCTTGAGGCCTTGATTTTTGTGCTAAACAAGTTCACAAAAATGTAATGAGTAAGTGCAACGTGGAAATTTTTCTAAAACATACTCAACTCTTTGAAAACTCCTTTTTGCTCAATTTTCACTAAAAACTCGATTTTCAATCCACAATGCACCCCAACTTTCCAACGCCCCCAAAACTTGTCAAAACACATTTTATATCACATGGGTGCATGGATGCCATGAATTTGGTTCCAAAAACATTTTTAAACTTGACAACACCTGTTGATCCCGAAAAGCTCAAAATTGATCATTTTGTCTCGAAATGCGTAACTTTCACGCCAATTCAACTAAGTACCAATCCAACACTCCCAAACTCATGCACAACACATTTAAACTAGTTTGGATTGTGTATAGACTCTTAGTGACCTATAGGGATGATGAGTGACCTAATACTACTTAAAATTTAGAAAAACATGAAAAATTCATAATCTAATGCATAAAGCGAAATAAGTAAAAGGGAAGAAACGTTGGGTTGCCTCCCAACAATCGCTTGTTTGTAGTCCATAGCTCGACTTTACGGTAATGGATTCACTTTGGTGTTTGTAGATGAACGGTAGATTTTTCTTTTGAGAATTCACCACTCCAGTAAGGTTTCAGCGACTGTCCATTGACTTTAAGCGCTCCCTTGCTGTCATGAGTGATCTCTATAGCCCCATACAGAAATATTTTGGTAATTATGTATGGACCTGACCACCTTGACCTCAACTTGCCCGAAAAACACTTGAGTCTAGAATTGTATAATAGGACTTGTTGGCCGACCTCAAACTTTCTTCTTTGAATATGCATGTTGTGCCACTTTTGGTTCGCTCATTGTAGAGTTTTACATTCTCATAAGCGTTAAGTCGAAATTCATCCATTCCATTCAGCTGAAGTAATCTCTTTTCAGTAGCTACTTTCAAATCAAAATTTAAGTTTTTGACAGCCCAGTAAAAATGGTGTTCCAATTCAACTGACAAATGGTACACTTTCCCAAAAACCAAGTGATATAGAGACATACCTATAGGTATTTTAAATGATGTTCTGTAAGCTCGTAATGGGCCGTCTAGCCTTTTGACCAATCTTTTCATGAAGAACTCACCATCACCTCAAGTATTCGCTTTAATTCTCGATTTGAGATTTCAAGTTGCCCGCTGGTTTAAGGGTGATAAGGAGTTGCTATACGGTGTCGAACATCTTATTTAGCTAATAAGGACTCAAATTTCCGATTGCAAAAGTGTTTATCCCCATCACTTATGATAGCTTTCGGTGTGCCATAACGGGTGAAAATATACCTCTTCAGAAACTCAATCACCACTTTAGCATCGTTGGTTTTCAGTGCTACTACTTCCACCCATTTTGAAACATAATCAACAGTAACTAAGATGTATTAATTTGAGAACAACGGAGGGAATGGCCCCATAAAGTCTATTCCTCATACGTCAAAAAGCTCTACCTATAAAATGCTATTTTAAAGGCATCTCATTTCTTCTAGAGATATTTCTCGTGCCTTTGCATCTGTCACACATTTTCATGAACTCAAAAACATCTCAAAAGAGTGAAGGCCAACAAAACCCAAATTGTAAAACCTTAGGCTTCATTTTTGTTGCTCCAAAGTGTCCTGCGTATGTAGATGAATGACACTGCTAAAGTATTTGAGATACTTCATCTTCAGGAACACATCACCATATAATTTGATCTGTCCCTTGCATGTAGAGAATGGGATCCTCCCAAAAATAATATTTCAAGTCGAAAAAGAATTTCTTTCACTGATGACTTAAATAATTCGGTAGGATGATAGACTTGGCCAAATTGTTTACTATATCCGCATACCAAGGCATCTCTTCTACCCAAAATATCTGGTCATGCGAAAAAATCTCATTGATCTCTACTAACTCCTTCTGCTCTCTAGATTCAAGTTGAGATAAATGATCGGCCACCACATTTTCACTACCTTTGTTATCCCTGATCTCTAAATCAAACTCTTGTATAAGTAACCCAACAGATCAGTCTTGGTCTGCCATCTTTCTTTGTCATAAAAAATTTAAAGCGGCATGATCGGTGTAGACTATGACCTTCGATCCAACAAGATTGATCAAAATATATCAAAATCATAAACCACTCCTAGAAGCTCTTTCTTAGTGGTGGCATAGTTAATTTGTTCGTCGTTCAAGGTTCTGTTGGCATAGTAGATCACATGAAATATTTTATTTTTTCTCTATCCCAATACGGCTTTCACAGCATAGTCACTTGTATCACAAATCAATTCGAATAATAAAGTCCAATCCAATGCAATGATAACTGGTGCTGATGTCAACTTCTCTTTGAGAGTGTTGAAAGCCAATATGTAACGACCGAAAATAAATTTTCATCTTTTTCATCTTGACATGTTTTGTTAATTCTGAGATACCAATTGACTAAATTAAAAATAAGTTTTATGTCAAGATTTTAGTTTTCGGCCAAATAATTAAGTATTATCTAGCGAGAAATTTCATATCGATATTAGGCTTGTTTCGAAGCTCATATTAAATGGTGAATTTTAGACTCGAGAAAAAGTTATTTCGAATAAGTTAGGCCCAAATTGTTGTGGTTCAAGGGTAGTCCTATTTTAATTAAAGTCAATCAAACAATTAACTAGTTGTGGTTGGTTGAATTTGATCACTTACGGCATGTAGTTTCACTGTTTTGACTAAGAAACCATTTATTAATTTATTCAAATAAAAAATAAAATCAGGTTAGTTGAAATCAGTCTTTATCTAATTCGCAGCCAATTAGTTTCTTGTGGTAGACTTCTACTTGTTTTAGGAACCATTTGATTGAATCCTATATTCTAGTTTACGTGAATATTTCAATAAAAATTAAGATACTAGTATACATTAATAAAGCTAATTTATGTTGT
>CAIGRN010141726.1:554-12684 GCA_903798345.1 Fraxinus anomala
ATTAGCCGAGCCGAGCTTTAAAGCCAAAATCACTCTTTTATTAATATAGGATACACTTTGGAAGTATGTAATCGTGTGTAGCATAGATGCTCTCTCTAGGTACGCATAAGAGTTGCAAATCTAGGACCAAATTAGAACTTCAAACCTTGAACTTGTGTGCGGACGCAACCTGCACACATGAAAGTCGGAGCGAAAGGACCAAAATCGGCCCCTTAGGAGGGTCGACGTTTTCCAATTTTTTTCCCTCCAACTGTCCTTTTAACTTCTGAAACTATTGAAACTGCAATGGTTATTGTCATTATAATACAAGTTAGTAGCATATTTATGGACAAATTTAACTCACCATTCATGGGGTTAAATCTATATCAGAGCTCGTTTTTTCACTATTCCACACAAGAAACCTTATTCTCTTTATACTAAATAGTTTTATGATTTTTTGTCAGCCCGAAATTTTCCTTCTCCTTTTTAGTTTTGGTGATATTGCTCTAATACAAGTTCCGTTCGTCGGAGTAGAAGCTGAAGTGCACAGATTCTATAGGTTCCTCCATTGTATCTTGGAAAACAAATGTTCAATGAAACCTCTAGTACTTACGGTAATGGGCGAATCTGTTTTAAAGATACTGTATAATACACATGCATCGGTTTGCAAAATTGTTCTCCTTTTATCAATTACATATTTCTGCAGTTTTATTTTCCAGTTTGTTCTTCCTTAATTGATCAAATATTATACCCTACAAATTTATTTTATAACAAAAATTAAAAGGCTAATAAACAGTATAAAATCCCTACCTATTGGGTGTAGTGCGCAAAACCCTGTACCTTTTGGAAATATCACAAAATGCCCCTACTTGAAACCTGTAGTGCACAATAACCTTTGAGGTACGGAAACTCCCCTTGTATGTATGAATTTTGAAGTGTGATTAACCCTCCACAGTCCAATCCATTAATTTAATCGTTAAAATTTGTAAAAATTTAAAAGGAATAATTGTAGTTACGGTCCTGAACATTTTATTTGTTTACAAATTATACCCAATTTTTTTATATAAACCACCTACAATTCCAAACCTCTAAAATTTCATATTTTCCCCACCTCCACCTCCATCCCCGCTCCACTCCACCCCAATTCATCTTTTTTCCAGTGCATTTATATCCATTTTCTGCGTTTCTCAAAAGATGGCAAAAAATTCCATTCAACTCGATGCCTGTGAGGCCCAGCCTCAAATGGGGTGGAAATTACTTGCTTAATTGGGTAAATGGGGGTTGGTATGGGATGGGGTCATTGACCCAAAGTGGGCACGAGACAAGTATGGGAAACATAGTTGCCACCCCACTATGGGTCTTGATTAAAGTTAATTTCAAATTTAAGCTTTTGTCAAACAAAAATGAAAGGCGTATCATTATTTTTAATGACAATATGAGTTGTTCTTAACAAATTGATAAAAAAAGTAATAATATATACCAATTAAAGATAAAAAATAAAAGCAAAAAATAAAAGAAAAAAAATAACGGGACGATTAATGGGGCAGGATACCTGCCCCTCCCTGCCTCAATCTCTCACATTCTACCTTAATCGGATATGGGGATGAGGTAAGATGATAAAAATACCCGATAAAATAGAGATGAAAATAATCGATCCATCATATGCCCTCCTCGTTGCCATCCCTACATTTCTCTATTCAATATTCTTCACTCTGCAATAATCTACTTATCATAATTAATTGATTTCTCCTAATTATAAATCAAAATTTAATTAAAAGAAGTTCAATTTCATTTCAAATCCCTCGTTCCCAAACATCTTTAGCCATTCTCTGCCGAAGACAAACCCCATTCATTTTGAAACCCTAGTTCTTCTTCTATTCTCAGATTGCATAATCTAGGGTTTCCATTGCCCTATAAAAGATATAAGCTTTATATATATATAATTTAGAATTTGTTTTTGCTTTTGTTTTCTTGGTTAAATAGAATTTGGAGCTGATATCTGGTTCAAGAACCAAGGGCGGTTCGTGCTTGGAAGACCATACATTCAATCAAAGAAGTTGTGGGCAATCACTCTGATGTGAAATATATGTTGCACTCGGAGAAACTAACATGGATCCTAACGAAACCACTCAAACATTGCTCAGTCGGGTTCCCTTTTAATAACTGTTTTCGTTGTTTGGACCCTTTTTGCCTTGGCATTTTTTCTTGATTTGTTTTGTTTTTAGTGAATATGATTATAGTAGAGCGATGAATATTGATATAGAAAAGTAAAAATTGAACATGAATGCTTTGGGATGGGGTAGTGATGCGGGAAGAAAGTAAAATTTTAAAGGTTTGGAATTGTGGATGACACATATAAAAAATTCGAATTTGATTGCTAAACAAATAAAAAGATTGGAATCGTAATTGTAATTATTCATTTTTAATTTTGACAATTTTTATTATTTTTAATGGTTAAATTAACAAAATTAAACGATGGAAAGGTTGATCCCACGTAAAAGTTCATACATTGGGGTTTTTCGTACCTCAAATGTTGTATTCTGCACTAAACATTTCAAATATGAACGTTTTGTGTTATTTTTAAAAAGCATGAGGTTTTGCATAGCATGCCCAATAAGTAAGGAGATTTTGTGCTGTTTAGCCAAATTAAAAGTTAAACTAATTGAATTCGTACTTTTTATTATTTTATAAAATCAAACATATCATTTAATGCAATAAATTTTACCGTACCAAACACAATAATGAGAATTACAACTATTTTTTTTTTTTTTTAGAATTTGTACAAAAATAAATAAATTCAAAAGTAGTATATACACACATTTTTTAAGGGATAATTACAAGAAATGTCTCAAACCTTTCAAATTTTTGCACATTTTACCCTAACATTTGATTTGTGTTAGTGGGGGTCCCAAACCTTTCAAAAATATGCGTCGGAGGTCCATTTGGACAAATTCTGTCCAATTGACCGTTAGTCAACCTGAAAAGTCAAAATTTGTCCAATTTGACCCAATTAGAAATGACAAAATGGTGACTATACAATTAACACATTAAATAAATAAACAAAAAAAAATAGAAAAAAAAACAAAAAAAACCAAAAAAATAAAATAAAATCTCACACTACTACCCATATTTTCTCTTCCCAGTGTGCCGGCATCACTGCCAACACACTGTCGGCACCACCACCTCACTGCCGGTATCACCGTCGACTCCTCTATGCCGACTAACAGCCGCCGTCGTCCCTATCTCCTCCGCCAACATCTTCTCCACTATTAAATGAAACACAAATGAAAAAACCAAATCACCACCTAAATCCACAATTTTCCCCAATTTGAACAAAACTCGGCCAAATCATTTTCACTACATATATATATGAAGATCTCCATCTCCCTCCAAAAACTAAACACCCATTCTGTCTATTGAAGAGGCGTACAGGGCAATGGTGGTCTATAAACCCTTAAACGTGGCAAACGAGCCGAGCGGCTCGTCGGCTCGACCACTCAGATCGTCAAAACACGACTCGTGAGCCGCTCGACCTCGTCAAAAGACAAGCTCGAGCCCGAACCGAGCGAGTAGGCTAGTCAAACAACGAGCGGCTCGTGGGCGAGCCAACGAGCTCGCCCACGAGCTCGACTCGTGGGCTCAAGGGTAAATATTTTTTTAAATAGGTTTATCTTTATTTAATTAAAAAAAACCCGAGCTCGCGAGCTAAAGCTCGGCTCGGCCCACGAGCCGCCCACGAGCTACGAGTTCGTAAGCCGAACAGAGCCGAACCGAGCTAGGGTATTTGTAATGAGCCGAGCACGAGCCGAGCTCGTAGGTATGTGGGCCGAGCCGAGTCGGCTCAGCCTATTGCCACCACTATAAACCCCCAAACAGACTCAGGTGGCTGTGGAGTTTTCCTCCTATTGATCCACGTCCAACCAGGCGCCCAAATGATCCAATTACCTATTCTAGCCGCAAGGTAATTGTTTGGAAGAACAAAGATGATGAATCTGAGGAGAATGTGTCCAAGGGGAAGGATATGAAAGAAGAAATAGAATAGGTGATAATGAAGACCAACCTGAACAAACAGAAATGGAGAGGGTCAGTACTGACCCTGAGGAGGAAGTTCACGCAACTGATGAATCTGCCACTGATGAAGTTCAAACCACTGAAATACCATCTGCCAACCATTGTTAAAATAGAGGCTAAAAAATTTGGCTCAGGGTTTAAGCCCTCTAAAAAAGAGTTCGATGAATTATCTAAGTCTACTCCGTTGCCCAAGCGGAGAGAAACTATAGAAAAGAAGGGAAAGCTAGAAAATTGGCGAAAGCTCTGAGACTCCATTACCTACCAATCGGTCCAGACCTCCCATTCCAAGTGAAGGAGCCTTCAGAGTTCTAGGAACTCTTACGTCTGAATCAAACCTTCTTAGATTTGACACATTTACTAGAGGAAGACGCTCTGTTAATCCTCACAACTACTACTTTTGAAGAAAAAAAGGTGGGGATGGGGGAGAGAGGGGTATTTGTTTTTTGTTTTTGGAGTAGAGTAATTGTATAGTCACCATTTTACCCTTTTTAATTGGGTCAAAATTGGGCAAATTTTGACTTTTCAAGTTAACTAATGGTCAACTGGACGGAATCCATCCGATGGACCTCCGACGCATATTTTTGAAATGTTTGGAACCTCCGCGGGCACAAATCAAAGGTTAGGACAAAATGTGCAAAAATCTGAAAGGTTTGGGACATTTGCTGCAATTATCCCCTTTTTTTTTTTTAACTATATATGCATAATGCAAGAAATAAATTCAGTCAAACCAGGCTAACCAAATTGGGCCAACTCCATTATTTTAGCTTTATTCACAGAAAGCAATTGTGAGATATGTATGGCGCATAAGGTTGACTATATATATCTTAGTCAAATTTGGTTACATAATTATATATGATTTATACATCTAAAAAATAAAATACAAGCTTCCTACAGTCACTCGGTTTGATAGAGCTTTTAAATATAAACGAACTTTTAGACATTATCTAATTTTTTTTCTCAATCACGTCAATTTGACGATTGCATTAAAGAGTAAATTTTTTAAACATATTCTACTTTATAAGTGTGGCTCAATTTTTTAAGCGAAGATGCTCCAAGAGAAACGTTCAACTAACAGAATATTTTTATATTTTCAATTTGGAAGATTGCATAATAATTGGCCTTGGTACCGATTAAACTAGATTTTAATCTAAATGAAAATTAATAATTCATTTTAATCATATATTTTATGGGTCCCACAACTTTTCAACCGCATATGTTATCAACTTCTATCAAAATCTACTAAAATTCTAATTTTAATATCCACCAAATAGTGGCTTGATATGACCCGTGAATGAAAGAACTTAAAACATTGTTGTTTATATTTTTCATTATCATTTATTAACAAATATTGTCGGTTATTTAACGTATATCAAAAGCATACTCAGTATATGTGACAAGGGGTGGATTCAAATATTTTGAGTTAGGGGGCACAATCAAACACATACAGATCGAATACTTTGTTTTTGAATTTTGAATGATTCATACTTGACCCGAAAACGCAAATTTACGTTTAAAAACTTCATTCATTAATATTTTGCTCATCACAAGAAAATGCATATTTACGTTTAAAGAATTTATAATGTATTTGATATAAACTATCAATTAAAACAATCAATTCAAGTAATCGAAAGAAAAATCATATTAACCAATATTTAGTACTAATAATCAATCAAATAAATACAATTCTTTAAATATAAGTCAAATTGGACATAATCATTTTAGACACATTCTATATCCACCATTTGACAAAAGTGAAAGTTTAGGTTCTAATTAGTTGAAAATTTGATTGGGAAGTAGAGATTTGTAGTAGATGTAATAATTTGTAGAATTATCATAGACAAATTTTTAAAAAATTAGAAGGGTTAAAATTTTTGTAAAAGGCGTGGGGGAGAATTGGGAGAGAGTAAGAGAAAAGGGGAAAAAAGGGTTCAAATTTATTGTAATTTTGCCCCAATTTGGTTGAGATTATAATCGATTTTTTAGTAATTTTGATAAAAGTTGAAAAATTGTGAATCTTATAAAATATGTTATTAAAATTAATTATTAATTATGATTTAGATTAAAATTTAGATTTTAATTCATATCAAACAGAATTTTATCAAAATAAATAAATAAATAAATAAAATGATAATAACAACTCCAAAAGTTGGAGGCCACGTGACTCTAGGACCGTGTCCACAACAGTTTGTGACTCAACTATCAAAGCAGATGATACGTGCACTTATAATGGAAGGTAGTGGGAAGTTTCAAAGAATGGAGATGTGCATGACTTTTGAATTTTTCTTTTGGTCCTAATATCAGCCTGCATTTGACTATATTACACAATTTTAAATAAAAAAATTGTTAAGATACCTTAAATTATGTAAAGAGATTATTTTTCTATGATTGACTTGTGAAAAAGAAATCTCAAGTCAGCTATGTCATCTTTCAAGTTGTCAATTTGAGTGCAAAGAAGTAATTAAATGCACACGGAAAAGTGGGCACAAATATCAAGTACATACAATGTCTCGCGTCCCTTTTATTGAATGATCAATAGGAATTTCTTTTTATTGTATTTGAACAAGAGAACACTTCTAAGAAAAAGGGTAATTCGTACATAATTTTTATGAAGAGTGCAAAACTTGCAAATTTATTGATTTTCATTTTCAAAAATTTAACATAAAAATGATATCGCTTTGTATCTAATTTTTTGAACTGTGTATATATATGTGTGTGTGTGTGTGTGTGTGTGTGTGTGTGTGTGTGTGTGTGTGATTGCAGAAATCTTGACGTTCAACATTTTTAATTAAATCAATGACCAAACTTATTTTTATTTGTGAAATTTCTTCAATAATAATGAAAATTATCAACTTATTATAGTTTATTAACAATCTCAATAATATCCATTTTATTTTAATGTTTGAAACATCCAAAGAAGACCGAAGACGTTATTCTAGTACTAGGAAACAGGTTTATGTTGTTTTTGATGTAAATGCAATAAAAAATTGAACGAGACACTTACATGGAAACTTAATTTTCTCCTAAATTAGGTATCTTAATTTGATTTAATGGGTTATCATATTGAAATTCTTGTAAAGAACAAGAAATAATCGGGATTGATAACTTTTTTATATCATAGTATTTAATTTTCATTTAGGTCCGTGATAAATTTTTTAACATAATTTTTTATATTTGTTTTCAATTTTGTTAATACTAGCGAAGTGTTGCTTCTTTCAAGTACTAGTTTTCATTAATCAACAATTTTATGAAACCTATCAATATAACAATTGATAGGAATAAAAGCTACAATTTTAAACATCAAAGTACATATTATTTTGGAAACTAGAAAATTTATCGTCTGTTTTGTCTATTCCTGTGGCAAGTCACGTGACGGCCATCTATACGGAGAACCAGGACAAACATATATTTTCTTAGGTGAGCAGCAATCTGAGTGTGTCTCCTCTTCCACCTTCATGCCTAGAGTGATGAGGCTATATACCGTCGCCTTAATCCCCTTCGTCTTTGAGGTTTTGAGATAGTAGCCTAACGCCTTATCAACAACAACCTCGAGGCATTGTATTTTTGTGCAACCTTGTCGTATCTTCCCTCCGAAGCAATCAAGTGGACTAAACCCCTTAGCCACTTCAGATGAGGCTCCGGAATTCGAGGCACTCAACATTTAAATCCTAATGTCTTGTGTAAACGGAAATATGACACATTGATCCTAAACGAATAATTTAATATGACATCTTTACAAGAGCGGTTGGGAGTTAAATTTCCTTTTTCTTGCCAAGGTCGTATGCCTATGAAGGTTGTGATATGAGCCGTTGAGCTAAGTTCACGTGTCTAACATTAGGAGGAGCTCGATTTTATTCCTTTACTTATAAATACTCATACTCAATATTATTTGAAGGTAATTGACAACTTATTTTTCTCATTCTAGAAATACAAACTCTACTCATACATTTCTCCTTATTTTGTGTTCCTTCCATGCCTAATTTCTATTTCGTATTTGACTTGAGCGTTGAAGTGCGTAAGATAGTAGCCTCTCCTTTTCTTGGAGAAATCTTGATTATGACAATAACGTGTTTGTCCAAGTATGCGTTTAATAGATGCATTGATGAGAGATGAATGAAGATATATTAACACGTCGAGTCCCAACCAGATTCATTAGTAAACTTGTTACGCCTCTTTTGACGGGCAACCAACTAGCAAGCCAATCAACCCCACACTCCACATCATCCTTCTACCTATCCATGGTGAGGCCATACATACAGTAATCGAGGTGATGTACCAACCTAGCCGACGTGCCATGTAGAAGCCGACCTCTATGGCCTAGGCAAGGTGCTACGCATGCTGCAGGGAAATGAGTTTGAAGATAACAACCTTCTCATTGACGAAAGACATCTCCCTTCATATCTTTCCAAAAGATCTTCCTTACTAGATTCACTTACGATTGATTAATGTGACATTTCTACTGCAGACACATAAAGGTCAAATCGTCAGTCTATGTTTTAGAGGTCAGACTAGGTGCTAGGGTTGCTACTTTTTAAAAACATTAAATGCCACACAACATATGATAGATGGATGGACGCTTAGAAGAGGACACATCGACCATCAAGATGAGGCCACACATCTTTCCATCCAATGGTCAGTATTCCATCTCTTCTATTATAAAGGCTCAAAGTTAGCGTTATTTGAAGGTAATGCAACTTTATATACTCTAACTATAAACTTGCTCTCATTTTCTCCCTACATACCCTTTGGATCCGACCCATCTGCACTTAGTGGCTCATGCCTTTAGGACATCCTACACTCAAATACCTATATATTGACTGACTTGATCATCAGAGCGCATACGGTTGCCTCCCCTACAACTAGAGAAGGCACCATACAACTTATGATTGTCACTTACCATCAACCTCACCACCAACATCATTGAGGTGGAAGGACAGATGTATGCCTCACCCCGCGAGTTGGCAAAAATGGCTTTCAATATGAGGAGCATCACCCAAGAAAATGCCCTTGTCTTCCAAGCGCAAGGACAGGAGTGTCATCAAATACTCTAAAATGTTCCCTAGTTGGCCTCTTCCAACAAGAGAAAGAATAGGTCAAAAGTCAAAGAGCTCAATCTCAAGGGCATAGGAAAGATATCGCTTTCTTGAAAGAAAGGTAAAAGTGGATGTTTCAATGAATTATTCATTCAGTCGACCCTCAAATGACCCTTCAATAGAGAGGGTAACTTTCTTCTTGAATACAAGCGAAAGCGTAGATCTAAAAGATCGGCCAATATCTTTGATAGAATTTGCTCGGAGGAGCCTAGGAATAAGTCCCTTGGCCATTTCCAATATCAAGAGCACATGTAAAGCCATGCACCACAAGATGTCTCTAGCTCAGAAATAGGCGTAAGACAAGGATAGTAGAGGCCTCAAGGGATAAAAAAAGACCCTCTCAACCACCTTGGTATCAAGCCGAGGAGGAATATTAAGATGGGATATGCAGTTCCTATGAATTTGATGATGACAATGACAACTTTCCATTCTTACAAGAGCTACGAAAAGCCTATGTACCAAGTTATTTTGTGTCTTCTATGATTTCCTGGTTTGATAAAATATGTGACCTAGCAAAACACCTCTTATATGAGTTTGAGAAATGCCTCACCAGCACTAATGTGTAGGGCCTTCAATCTAATCCTAAGTAGGGTTGTTGAGATATGTTATAGAAAAAAGTAAGTAGGGAGTATCACGAGTTGGTTTGACCTAAAAAAAATATTTTCTTGAACCAATACCTATCCAAAAAGGATGGAGTAGTCCATATTCAACGCTCTACTTAGCATGTTTCATCGATAGAGAGGCTCTCTCAGCTTTGAAAGGAGGCCCTAAGATGAACACCATCTTCTAGAAGGATGTGGGAAACAACAAACCCATCACTTATGACGCATTGGTGGAGATGATGAGAGGTGAAATCATCAATAAAGAATTTATCGATCACCGAAAGAGGGCCAACATGAGAGTCCTACCACCTCAAAGGCAAAGAAAAAGCCCTACCTCCCACTTCGTATACCAGTAATGGACCCAAGCCAACATACCAATATCTATATTGGACCCACACCAAGGCCACTTTGAATGCCATACATGCCTTGGCCTACGAAGAGTTTTGGCATAGTGGTTATGATGAGCCAAGAATTGCCCCAAGCTAACCAACCTACCAAAGAGGACGAGATAGAGACCACAACAATGGACCTAGGAATAGGCCCTATATTGATGCACAATTTTCTACACTTATCATCGAGTTTATGGTAATGATACTAGTGAGTGTATAGATATACCACAACTTGAAAACCGAATTATTTCCGTGCATTTAGGGAAAATTATCGTCTCCTACAAGAGAATCTGCCCCCACAAATGCAACCTTAATAGACTAGGGACGATGAGGCAAGGAGACTTCCCAAATAAGATCTTCCTAGCTATATGAGGGATGAAGATAGATAAAGGCTCATGAATGGACAATGTACCCATTCGGGATATAAAGATAATCTTTGGGGGGTCTACTTATTGGAGGCGAAACTCGGTACACCCAAAGAAACTCTGTACGGGAGGCCAAAGGCTATCAATGGCTATCTACATAGTCAATAACAGTCCCCATGGGCTAGGTGCTACCCATCACTTTCACCCAAGAAGATGCGGTGGGTTTACACTACTCTATTGCGATTCTCTGGTAGGAAAGGTTGTTGTAGCATGCAATAGGATGAAACTCATGTTGGTACACAATAAGAGTTCTATTAATATCCTATTTGCTGCCACCTATGACAAGATGCTAATAGATCACGAACTAATCCCGTGATCTTCTTATACAGGTTCACCGATGATATCATCATGTGAAGGGAAAAAATCAATCTTGCAACAGATATGGGCACATATCCTCAAATAGTTGCCACTATATGGAGTTCCTCGTGGTGGACAACAAGTCAGGCTACCATGGAGTATTTGGAAGACCTGCCCTAAACGAATTATGGGCAGTCACCTCCATCCATCTATTAACGAAATATGGCATTGCCACAGTTAGATATGATCAAATGGGAGCTATGGAATGTTATTTGAAATTCCTAAGAAAGGCTAAGCATCGTGATATCAATATGTTATTACTTGACACCAAAATAGTTGACGCACTTGAAGAGGGACAGACCATTGAACAACGAAAAAATGTCGAGATGGCAAATGGATCTGAAAAAGGGAAGACCTATGAAGAAGGGGCTATATATAATGACTTAAGACCCTTGCATCGTGGAGTTTGACTTGCAAACAACTCTAGTAGAAGAAATGGAGACCCTCAAGATCCCACCAAATCACTATAAATGGGAAGGAATCTATTACCAAAGGCCAATGCTTAAGAGCTTCTTGTCTAAGAACGTGGATGTCTTTGCTTAGCGGTATAAGGACATAGTTGGCATTGACCCAATGGTTAGTTGCCACCAGCTTAAAACTAATTCTAAGGTTGTCCCACATAGACAAAAGGGAAGAGCCCACAAACTAGAGAGGTATGAGGTCTTGAAAGAATAGGTGGAAAAGTTGACAACCATTGGCTTCATTAGAGAGGCCATTTGTCCAAAATGTATTTCCAATCTAGTCCATGTGAGAAAGCACAATGGCTAGTGAATGGTCTGCATAGACTTTTTAAACCTTTACCAAGATTGCCCAAATGACGGTTGTCCCCTCCCAAGGATAGACCAACTCGTGGCTTCCACCACGAAGTAAGAATTGTTGAGCTTCATGGATGCCTATTCAGATTATAATCAAATTTTCATGCATCCCGCGAATGAGGAGAACATCTCTTTCTTTATTGATAGATGTCTTTATTGCTATAAAAAGAACATTTGGGTAGAAAAATAACGCAGCCACCTACCAAAGGTTTGTCAGAAATATGTTTACTGTCCTCATTGACAATACCATGGATGTATACATGGATGTCATGTTAATAAAGAGCCTTAGAACAAAAGACAATGTCAAGCACCTAGATGCTACTTTCCAAATGTTGACATATGATTCAATATAGCTCCACTTGTTTTGATTATAACAAACAATACACATATATTTCTAACAAA
>CAIGRN010141739.1:0-14938 GCA_903798345.1 Fraxinus anomala
CATTAAGTGCTCGGTCTGAGGTCTAGGCATTTGCAGTTAAAAGTTTTTTTTGTTAAGCTCGATTTAGTATGGATTTTGGATGAAGATGTTGCATCGAAGCTTCTATATATTTGTTAATACTATGTCTTCCTCTTTTGTATCGTTTTTTGAGATTGGATTTATGAAATAGTGGTTTTTGGGAGAAGTCTCTTTGCTTTTTTGTTTCCGTTGCAAATTATGTTTGGTTGGTTATGAATTGCTGGAATTCCACATTTCACTTTGCCGAGATGAAAAGGTTGCAAATCTGATCACTTTGAAAATGTTGCAAATCTGATCATTAACCATTGCTCTTCAGGTATTAAACAACCATCTAAAACTAGAGAGAGTTCTTTGTGTTGTGTTTCCAGAAAGCAGGTCCGGCATCTTCAAGTATATGTTGTTGATGTATGAGTAATTTAGAGTTATAGCAGCAAGTTTGAGTATTCCAGCTCCCACAAACAACTTGTTTGAGTTATTCCATTCCCCACAATCAACTTGTTTAAGTTACTCCAGCTCCCACAATCAACTTATTCCAANATATGGTGTTGATGTATGAGTAATTTAGAGTTATAACAACAAGTTTGAGTATTCCAGCTCCCACAAACAACTTGTTTGAGTTATTCTATCCCCCACAATCAACTTGTTTAAGTTACTCCAGCTCCCACAATCAACTTATTCCAACTCTTGTTTGAGTATTCCAAACAAGAGTGACCAGCTTCACTCCAACAAGCAACTTTCACAACATCAATGCTATGCACAAAGCCAAATGGTACCAAATTGTTGCCAATAACAGATATGCAAATTAGGAAAATTCAATATCCATACAACATCAGTTTCTTGAGTAACTTAGTAGTACATTGGAGTTTGGCAAGCAAGGAAATCATAACAGAACTTAACACTAAGTACATAGTGGAATTCCAAATTCATATATTTACAAAAGTTAAGCATCTAATTCCTAACTACATTCCTAACTACGACTCCATAGATTGACATGAATGACACTACAATTTCATCCAACCCTCGAAATCTCGCTTGCTCTTCCATTGCGTATTTTCACTGTCACAGATATCTCAACTTCTTCTTCATCAGTTAGGCGGCATCGGGATTTCAACAAGCCAGATAAATCTTCAGCTATTGCGTTCGCAAAATTAATGGACCTTGATACACCACTCTTTCACCCGCTTCGACCCACTTCCAAAATCCACAGTTCACGCTGCAAGTATTGAAGAGTCTACCTTGGTTCTTCGTTTTTTTCTCCACCTCAAAACACTTCAGGAAGCCATGATTGCAGCATGGACAGGGGCGTTTGTTCGGGCATTCGGCAAAAAAATGTCCCTTACTTCTACAACTATGGCAAACTCCGTAATTCTTACCTCTCATTGTAAGCTTGGATTTGTGCAGTTGGAGAAGATGGGCCAGTGGAGAACGAGGGTGAATCTGGGAAGCAGCTGCGATTTTGAGGGTTTCAAAAGGGGGGAAATGAATTTTGTTTTGTCAGGTTTAGATGGTAGGGGTCAAATGGGTTTAGCCTTTGTGTCGGGTCGGTTTCTTTTAAAATGCATTTGATATTCAAACATTTTGGCCACGTCATTGCCACGGTGTTGCCATGTCATCCTGTCAAGGCCCATGTCAATTGCTTCTGGTAACGTAGCGGGACTGTTTAAGAATTGGTTACTACAAGACTTAAATTGGTCATGGGGGGAGCTCTATGAGTGTGTCAAATCAAATAATGACTAAAACAGTCACTCCAATCAACTCAATTGCACAAATGAGTCCCAAACCACACATACTTTTGGACCTTTTCCTTATGCTATAAAGAATTATAGTCACGTCATGTCTACATCATTCTTTACACTTTATCATATAACAATACATTATTAAAAAAATCTAAAAAATTAAATAATTTTTTCTCCAATCATTTTTTAACAACACGTCAAATGTCATTATTGATTTAAGTTGGGAGTGTCCAGCCAGCATTTTTGAAAGAATTATGGGACTTTTAGTTGCTAAGTATCAGTATAAAAAATTAATATTAATCAAAAATTATGATGGATTTGACAGAACGTTAGTCCATGTTTGGTACAAATTAAAATCTAAATTTAAATTTAAATTAAAGTCAAAAATTAATTTTAATCATATATTTTATGAGTCCAACTTTTCAATTACTCATTTCATCAACTTTTATTAAAATCTGCTAAAAGTTTTTATTTTAATCTTCACCAAACAGAGGCTAAATATAGATACTATTTACCAAGTAATTATATCGAGGAAAAAGTGCTCACATGATAAGGGGACTTATTAAGTCGTGATTGCTGTAAATTAAAAAGTTTGATAAAAAAATATAATTTAAAGTTAATGATTAATTTTAATCGGTAATTAAATTTTAATCAAGATTTTTGTAGTATTCTTACCCTTCATTGTAATCTTTCTCACTACCCCACTTACGCTATTAGCGATGTTGTTCTATCCCTTTTTTTTTTAAATTCAAACCACCACAATATTGAAATATTTTATGTAAGATCAATTATGGTCAAGAATACATTCAGGACACGATATTTTGTAGTGTAAGCCCCAGTTTGACTCAATTTTTTTTTATTTTTCATGCTCATTTTTAATTACATTTACTCAATAAAATATTTTGTATATGTATTCAAAATTTTTCATTACTTTTAACCATACGTTTTCCAAAAAATTACTATTCAAAACATCATTTTCTTCTAATTTCTCTTTGTAACGACTATCAAATAGGGGCTAAATTGAATAATAATAACCGTACAAAAGTAAATATATGAAGTTAAAATTTTACCAGTGAAGTATAAATCTTTGCAAATGGTTTCACATTACAATGGTTAAATATTTGTATGCTAAGTTTCCAAGAAAACACAACGTGTAATGAAAAACAGAAAGCCGAGGAACCCAAAGCTCATGCATATATATTGCCCTGTCATGTAAGAAACTTCAAACTCAGTTAACCAGTATTTTAACAATCTTTTCCCTGACCTTGAAGGTATTAATACAACATATAAATTATGGTTTCTTTTTGGTAAACTCGCATGATTAAAGTGTCATGCTTGAATAATTTCTCCCACTCCAAAGATGGAAGTCTTTTTCAACATCAATCCCTCCGTGAGCTTTCCAGTCATGTCTGAAAGATGTACTTCTTTTAACTGTTGAAACCTTCTGTTCCTCAGCTTTCTGTCCAATCCACTAATATTCCAAAAGGAATTACTCGTGGGGTCTGCCCCCAATCACCCACCACTCTATCACTCTCTTGAGTTACTTCATCTCGTAATTTTTTTCCTGGTAAAAATCCGACTAGAAAAGATTGAATGAAACTCCAGCTATAATCAAACTGTTGTTTAAGGATGTTGTCATCAAGAATCCCTCTTAGGTTCTGCATACGATGTTGTGTTGCTGTTGTTATTATTGTTGTTTCTTGACCAATCATAGAAACTGAATGGATCCAATGCCTTGTTATCTCTCCCTTCATCTCCTGAAAATCCATCCATGAATAAAAGATCCAAAGGGTCGGCTTCTATTTCTCCCAAATCTGCAAACAGATCTTCAGACTGGTTTGATTCCGACAATGCCGGTTTATAACTCTGGGAAGAGAACCCTTCATTTAATTCTGCATCATCCATTTCTAACTGGTTTTCAAAATCTTCCTTTTTCACATCCATGGGTGAGGGAATTGCATTTTCTGTATTGTTTTGGATATCTTTGTCTTTCAGGTTTCTAGCCCTTTGGGACTGAGAATTGGGTGAAGTTTTTGAAGCTGGGATATTGTTCTTAGATGGCTGGGATCTTGCGGAGCCTGCTAAAGCATTTCTCTGAGTCGGCCATGGATGGTTGTGCTCAGAAGTGTAGGTGATTACTAGCATAGTCGGGTCGGTCCGGCTCCGTTCGACTTGTTTTCTTGCTGAACAACCCTTTGAACTACTGCATCTATAGTAACCCCTGGCGTGGTGAATATCAAAAGGGACAAAAATTAATATTCGAACCTCCTAAACATGTTTCCCAATAAGACTGACATAAGACAAAGAATTAACAATGACCCTAAAAAATAAATTTAAATCAATAAACATTTTCCTTCTCTAACAATTACAAGGATCTTGTTTTACAATGTCTTATGAAAATTTCAAGATAAGAGGGTTCGGACTAGGGACGTGTTGAATAGTTCCACACTACATCTTTGTTAATTGATAGAGTGTTAGTCAAATTTCCAAATAGGATTTTACCGGTTGAAGACATTCTTTCGTACATACCTAATCCATAGAAAAAGAAAACCTTTAGCTTTGATATCAAAGCACATTTGCGTGCCAAAGACAAAGACGTTAAAAAAAAAACATTTGGTATTAAATATTTATTTTTACATATTTATGGCGTGTTTGTTGTAGATTTTTTGAGAAAATTAATTTTTTTTTGAAAATTTTGTTGCTAAAAATTACGGAAAAATTATGGAAATCATGTGCAAAATTATTGTTGAAAATGAATTTTAAAGAATTTTTGCCAAACAACTACTTAGATTGTGAAAATTGATCAAACAAGACAGTGAATTTTCAAGAAAAAGGTATACAAAACAATGCTTCAACATGGGGTTGTGAAAGAAATAATTAGGTTACCTAGGATAAGGAGAACCTTTGATAGGTTTCTGTCCATACTTTCTCCATGCCCAAAGATCAGATGGAACAACTTCTCCACCACCACCAGGCCGGCTGTTTGCAGGCGCCGGAGCCGGTATACAAACTACCTTCTTTGCCTGACTCTTCCTGCAGATTTCATCAAAATAAGAATTTCAGTAGTCCTGTTTTCTAACCTTGGAGGCTTGGAGATTCTTTCTTTCTTTTTTTGTTCTTTGGAAAGCTGAAGGTGATGGACAACTTCAAATACCAAACTATAAAAATCCAGTCAGGTGGGGTTTGGAGGAACAGTGTTTGCAAATAATAACATGTAAGCGAACTGACGAATTCTATTTTACTTTTTCAGGTTGGATTAAAACTCATATGTCGATGGAAAGTTGGGAGTAATCCATCATAATTATTTTTACAAAACCCTATTTGGGAATCATCAACTTTGGCATGTAAAATCTATACTGTTAATCTCCTTAAAAATCAGATATATTTATACTTAATTTGTGAAGGTATACTGTTTTCTATAGGTGCTGTTGCATAAAATATAAGGACTTGAAAGTTCGATTTAGAGATAAAATCGTGGTTTAAGAAGAAAAGTCTAACCTTCGTTTGATACCCGTGTTTCGCGGAGGCGAGATCTGAACACCAGGGTTTTCCATTAAGCAACTTTTGGAGCTATTTGGAGAAATCATGTGATCATTAGAAACTGAACCAGCAGCTGCGGCGGCCTTCAATCCTCCATGAGAGGCGGCAGCTTTCGCCGGAGAATTGCGAGGGAATACCAGCAACTTTTCATTCGGAGAGATCTGGAGGATCCTTGAGAAGATATTGGAAGGTCTAGTTTTCATCTCATCATCTAGAATTTTATTAGCAAGAATCATATCACCAACACCGCCAGACGCTCGATTTCCAGTATCTATAGAATTATTTGAGTTGTTGAAGAACCCTGACATAGTTGTATCTGTATCATGTAGAAATGGATCTCTCATGTTAGAAAATGGATGCCCAAAGTAATCGGATAGCTCTTCGATTCCAGAAGAATAATTAACGGGATTGCTCGGAAACTGCCAGTCTGCCGGAAGCGCCGGAACTGCAGTAGAGGTGTTGCTCCCTATACTACCGCCGCCGCCCCCGCCAGCTCGAATTATGTCATCTAAATCACCTTGATAATTATCCATTCTCTCGAAGAAATGACTACACATGATACTTAACACGAAGCAGTCTTGGTAGGCTTTTCAGTTTGGATTATTTTACACCAAACAGACGTAAAGAACATGCAGTTTTTACGTATTTTAAGGTTCTTGACTGGGTTCTGAACAAGAAGAAGCAAAGAAGCATTTATTTCAAGATCTTTATTCTAAGAATTGAAACGGGCAAAGTTAGAGGGGGAGAGAGAGAGAGCGGGGAAGTCGCTGACTTTTGATATAAAACTGATCTTCTCCATACGCAACAAGTTGTTAATCTAATAGGGTTTTGCGCTGGTCGATTTTTTTTATATATATATAATATACATACACATCAAAAGGGTCATATTTCTGCAACTATTTTTTGTTATTATAAGCTATAGTTTAGCTTATAATTGTTCTCTCCCTCACTTCTCTCTGGCAATGGCTGTCTTGTTTATCTGTGCAATAATAAGTTGTGAAAAAGTCAATTTTCAAAAATAAGTGATGGGAAAGTAAAGAGGCGGCAAGTAGCCGCAATTTTCGGACACCACTTACACCACGGGACCGCTGCCTGCTTAGTTTTTATTTATCTGAATTATTATTTAAGTTCAATTTCTCTCCCCAGTAATTTTCACTCTATTTTTCGGAAATATTATTTTTATTTCATATCAATTGAGATATGTCGTTTTGACGGTTAACTATTCTGAAATAGAAATACGTCAATGCGTAATGCACGTGTAAAAAAATATGTTAACGTTTTTTTCTTTTATTAAGAAGAGAGTTTAAAGTATTGAGAGTCAAAAATATATTTTGAAGATAGCGCGTTTGGAACAACAAACCTGAACGCTTTATCGAATAAATTGTTGGTTCAATCATTTTCAAACAACAATTATCAACTAATGAACTATATACACAAACACGTATATATTATCGTCTGGGCTAGTTTTAAATTCGAGGATATAGATGAAGAGAACTAAAATATTTTGGCTTGTTAATATTGTGATATTTTTTTGTTCTTTATTTGTCCTTGTTCTATTCTTTGACAAGTTTAAAACTGAACTATCCTAAGTTTGGGGTTTTAAGATAGCTACGTGGTCTAGGATTTAGTTAGATATTGTAAAATTAGTCTTAATTTCTTCAAATATAAAATTTTAAAACTTCATGTACACTTCATCTACCATGACACGCTGATCCTCAAGTTGCTTTTTTCTTCTTCAGCATAATACAGTATATTAAATTTTAGACTAGATCTCAAAAACTTCATATCATCATCGTCATCATCTACTATCACGATTTCTAAATAATTTAATTTCAAATTGATTTTATTTTCTTACTTCTTAGTTTAATGATTCGAATTTCAGAAATTGTTACAGGTTAGCTAGTTTTTATGAGCAAACTAAGATGAGTAAATCTCCTCTTGTTCCCAAATCCCCGTAAAAAATAAAAAAATAAAAAAAAAATAATAATAATAATAATAAGTAGAATCATAAGTGAATGAACTACCTTAGTCCATTTTTAGCAATTTGATGGTGAATTTTGGGTGATTAATTTAGTTTATTTTTATAATTGTCAGTGTAACAATATAATTACTCTTCCTTTAGCTTCAGGAAGAATTTTGTTTTTTTCTCAAAAATAATTCAAATTTGTGATGATGTGTGATATAGGGAGTCAAAATATTAAATTTTTAATGGACCAATAATCCAAGAGGGAATCACCGGCCACTTTTCTACACGATGGGACATTACGACAATCTTGTACTCAGTACATAAATAATTCCGTGTTTGGCACGGAAATTCTTCAAAACACCACTTATAATTAACTTCTTTCACCTTGCTTCAAGACTTCAAATTTGAACCCTCTCGTATCCAAACATTAACTATATAGAGGGTCTTGCTCGATTACTAGAAAAACGCTTGGACATATAATAAAAAGTAAGTCACATAAAAACTCATTAATTCCACGAATAAACATAAAATTATTAATTCACAAAAAAATGTCAAATAATTGGAAAGTGTTTCTAAAGTAATTCAATGTCGAGAAAGAAAAACAACATGGTCATGCTCCATGTCCTGTGCACCTTTTCATGGCCCAACTTAGCTTCCAATGCACGTACCACATCAATGAACATTCAAATCACCTTCTCTATCACGAAGAGTTCAATGCAGTAATTTCATATAATTTTTCATATAATTTTATGTATATTCTAGGGAACTCTAGTTTTAGCTCCTGTTTGTTGGAGATTAAAATTAGATTTTTAGTAAATTTTGATTGAAGTTGATGAAAAATATGATTAAAAAGTTGTGGATTCCGTGAAATATATAGTCAAAATTAATTGTTAACTTTAATTTTAATTAAAATCTTGATTTTAATTTTCATACGGCTTAGTGTGGAAAATTGATATGATTGGGTTGNAAAAAAAAAAAAAACAAATTAACACTGAGATTCTCTGAGTAATAGCATTGATTTAGAGAATTAATTTGTCATTCCGGCCCACAACTAAAAAGAATCAGAAGCATCCTTCCATGTGATCAACGAACATAATTTAATCATTATTTTAATTAGAACTATATAATGACAGATTAAGCTACACATAATGACAAACCTACCTCGATGCTTACGACTTATTCAAGCTGAAATTAATTAATCAGAAAAAAAAAGCGATTAAATAATTAGTCAAAATAAGTGATTAATTAATTTCCCCAATTGATCCGCACGCGGGACACCTTGCCTAAGCGGTAGCGACCGCTCCTGACGTCAACCGCCTAGCTAACGGCCCAACTCACTAGGAACATTCATCCTGGCCGTCTAATTTTGTTGGCATGGGTGGCTGAGATCATCCGGCCACCTGTTTTTTCGGCTTTAAATTTTTTAATTATCAATATTTTGTTTATTATAATTCAGCTGTGTACGTGTCTTTCTTGGGTTGGCAAAAAATGTGATAATTAACCTATTTTTTAAGGTACTATGACATTTTTCAGATTATTATTTGCTATTAATTTGATTGTATAATTAGGGTCTATTTTATTGTAAGAATGGAATTTGAGTGGAAGGAAAATGAATTTCAGAGAATTAAACTTTCTAGAACTTGTTTTTACTGAAAATTGTCAATTAACTGTGTTTGATTAGTATAATTTTTCAGCTGAAAAATATAAAAATTTTAGATTTTTTTTTGTGTTCGTTTAACTTTATTTTTCATGAAAATTGTCCATTAAAGGAATAGAATTTGTTTTTACTGTCAAAAATTTTTTTACCTAAAAAAGCTTCTCTCACTCAAAAATCAAGAAAATGTGAATCGGTTGGTGAAAGATTGAAAAATTTGGACAATCAAACATGCAAAAAGGTGGAAAATGGAATTTAATTTCCATCTTCCATGAAATTGAAATGCAATCAAACATGACCTTAATGTAGAATTATTTCTCTAATAGTTACCTCATATCTGCAAACAAATAAATATATATTTTATCTTTGAAATGGTTTAACAAAAGTAATTATAAAAATTATAGTATTTGCTTTCATTATTTTTGTCTCAAATTGTTATAATTTTCAACTTCATATCGGAGCACTAAATTTCTGCTACGAGCCATCAAGATCAAATTAATATTTCAAAGAACTCTTAAACATTATTTTACAACATAATGAATAAGAATTTTTCTTCTTTAATCTAATCATGTACAGTATAATTAAAAAAAATCTGCTAAAAAAATTCTAAAATAAAAAGCTCGTAGTTAAACCAGCTGCATATTAATCTGCACATGGAAGGTCACCAAAGTATAAAGAAATGTGAATAAAAATATGCATGTGTTTCAGAAAATTGTAACTAACTTTTAACTTTTGAACTTAAAATACAATTTAATGAAGTGAGAAGATAAAAGTATTGTCCCTAGGATTCTGTAGCAAGTTGCCCTATTGCATGTGGGCATGAAGACTTTACTTCACTTGAAAAAAAAAAAAAAATCTTAATTTTTGGGATCCGTTTGGAAATCCCATGCTCCTTTAAGTGCATTCGAAGTACAGAAAACCACAGTCCATAGCCCAGTAGACAACTTTAACGATTGTCGATCTATTAGAAGAAAACATTTTAGTAGTTACATAAAGGACTAAGGTTTTCCTAATCGAAAGATAATAGACCACTCCTTGTCCCAAAGTTACAAAATTATCTCGCCAGATACTTTGACATAGTTCCTCTCAAGGGTCATCCTCTACTTGTTTATCAGAGTTGGTTTGGTGTACAGTTAGATCAACAAGAGGATTGCCCTCTAAATTTATTTTTTTCTCAAATTTTTAATGTTGACTATGATCAATGTTGCGAATATAAAGAAACTTATATTGATGACATGGTTGTATGCTTTACTATGTTGAGAATTACAAATTCTAATTTTATAACATGGAGAGTAAATAGATACAAAAGAACAAGCAAAATTTATAGTTGTTCGTCTCAATGTGAGACGGGAGTGGAGCTAGAAGATAAGATTTGTGAGGGCAAAAATCGAAAACTACAAAGGTTTTTTTGGAAATCTTGAAAAAAATTTAGACAAAATATTGAATTTTCAAATTTACTATGGGGACAAGTGACCTCACTGCTCCCACAGTAAATCCATCACTGATATGAGATTACGTCATCTTCCACTGCTATAGTAATTCTCTATCACGAAAAAAGTATTTTTAAAAATAAATAAATCTGGCACACCGTTTCTTCTCTAACACCTCTCCCCCTTGATAATTATACAAAATTCTAATGATACTCTATTTATAAGATAAATCGGGATAAAACTGAAATTACAAGCGTGAAATTTCGAAATTATACTTAATATTAATAATTAGGCTCACAACTTAACATGTTCAATCTCGCTCTAATAAAAACACTAAAGGTGTGTGCGTGTCATGTTGGAGCTGCCAATACATGCATGGATTTGGTGGACGTGATTCTGGTGCACGACTGGGGACGGCATTGGTCCTGGTTTGTGTCTGGCAACTTGTTTAACAATATAATTATATATACTTCCGTGCCTAGAACATGCTAAGATGTCGCAAACTGAGATGCATTAAATTTGGAGTACTGTTATATAAGATTGCAAAAAATCATTAGATATGAAGATGTGTAATAAAATAAGAGTTTCGTGCAGACCATTTTAGGTCCCACCCTCCACCTCTAGTGCATCCAAAAGTTCAATGGTAGAGTCCACTTTCTAGGGAGTCCACTTTCTAGGGAGTTCAATTTGGGGTTGAGTAAAGTTATATAGACCGACGAAGGTGACTTTGTTGTATAAGTATCATACATGTGGGATCAAATCCGATTGACCTTGCAAAGTATATATGCACGTACATGTGGGGGGTGTCACAACTAGTGTAGGGCCATTTTAGACCGACGGTGGATAAATTTCCTTAGATTTGTCCCGGCCCACAAGAAAGATGTGTGGTTGGGGGCTAAAACCCTGAATGAGGTTGCGAGAAGGTTAGTGAATAGCAATGGAGGTCGTGAGAAGGGAGTGATGGTAAAGATGTATTGAACATGATCTAAGATGGACAATGTACGTGTAATTATAATTATGCATATGAACTTTTACAATATGCATCAAGTAAGGAACATTTTTTCTTATTGAAGCAGAGTGATGAACAAGTTATAGTTTCAAATAAAAACTGGAAAATGTTACCAGCGAATATTTCAAAGAGAAAAATTCATAACTAAGAAAGAAATTAATTATGACCCATTTCAAAACTAAGAAACAAGGTTTAAATTTTCAAAAATCAAATATTAATTAAAAATTATTTATGAAATAATTAATTTAAAGTATATTTTATTAATTAAATATATTATTGTCACAATTCTTTACAATTTGGTCACAAATTATCGAATTAATTGATCACAAATTACTTCTCTATCACAAATCAAAAAAATTATTTGTCACAGTTTATTTATTGATCACAAATCATAAAATTTATAAGTCCCAACTTATTTTACGGTAAAAAAATCATTAAATTAATAAGTCGCAGGTTATTTCTTGTGAGTCACGATCACATTTTTAGGTCATATAATATTTACTGATCAGAGTCAATCGAATAAGTGGTCACAAACACTCAATCCCATTTAGGGATGTCAACGAGCCAAGCCGAGTCGAAACTGAAGGTTCGGGCTCGATTCGAGTAAAAATGTTTCGAACTTTTTTTCAATCAAGCTCAGCCAAAAAATCTAGGTTTAACCTGAACTTTCGGCTTATGATTTATCGAATCGAGTCGAGCCTAGCGGGCTCATGATTTATTTTTAAATTAATTTATTTCTTTTTTTAAATAACGGGCAGCTACACGCTGCTGGTAACGCATGTTGCTTTTAAATGTTATTTAATTTTTTTAAGGCTAGGTTTGTCACAGGCGAAAATGGCCCATGTGGAGCCACACAGGCAAGCTTGGGCCGATGGCCCAAAATGGGGCTCGATTTTACCTAGCCACGAGTCGGGCTAGGCTGGACCGGCTTGGACATTTCTCGAACCGAGCCACGTGCCACCCTAGCTAACAAACCAAATTGACACCTCTAATCCCATCCCACCCCACAACCACAACAACCGCCACTACCACAACTACGACCTCACCAGCACCAACAATATCATTACCACCACAATCAACATCTCAACCACCACCAAAATATCATATCCAAAATTATCAAAGACATCGCATAATCACCACAACCACAAAAACCACCACCGACAACACGACCACCACCACCACCATTTGCATAATACCGACAATTACCAATAAAAACAGCCCAGACTCCGATAAAGTAGCCAATTAGAAGAAGAAACCACCATGAAAATATCATGGCAGCTTTGGCACAGTGTCATGACCTATGAATGCTGCAGCTCATGGCAGTCTAGTATATTCTTCCAGCACCACCGGAGTGAACAAAGGGGTTGTTTCGTCATACATAAATTTGATAGCAATGGTTAAAACAATTGTGAATCGATTCAAATTAGATGAAGAAAACCACCTCACAGTGTGGCGCTCACAGGCGTAGCACACAACGGCATTCCGATGGTCTTTGACGATAATCTTCTTTGCGATAAAGAGAGAGAAGATGTGGATGTTGCATCGGTAGTCTTCCTTCCAGTGGTCATCGTCATCGCAGCGACATCAAGCTCGCCTCTATCAGAGCAACGCTTCTGCAGCCGGGCATTGCGAGAGTGCCACTTCGTTGTGGTTTGTTGCTCTTGGAGCGAAGCCGCTGTGGCGACAGCGTGAGTGTCGCGCCGATGTTGCCTCCGATGAGGGTGTGTGGCAAAGAGAGAAGAAAAGGAAGAGAGAGGAGAAGGAAAAACGATTAGGGTTTCAGATTGAAATTTGGAGGGGGTAGATGAAGTTAGAGTGGGTATATAGATTAATTTAATTTTATAATATTATTATTAATATTAAATGTAAAATTAATACCTAATTTTTGTATAAATAAATTTTAAACTTGATTTTTGAAATTGAAACTTAAAAAGTTCTGCCTCCAAGTAATTTCCACTTTCAAAATTAAAAGAACTTGAACAGCCTTAAATGGATCGACACCAAGCCCACTCTTATTCGTACAAATACCAAATGCCCACTACATAACGAGTAATCCTCAGCCCACTATCCATTGTCTGTATGGGTCATTAAGGCTTCTACTTATCAACTAAGTTAGCCCACTCGCATATTTGGTCTTTTAAAGCCATACGTCTAAATTTGAGGGATGACCAAATTTTGATTAAATTAGAAAACAATTGCTAGCTCCTGAGCAGTAAAATAAATAAATAAATAATGGAATAAAAATAATAATAATAAAAATTGCTAGCTCAGATTCTTGATTTGCCCTCAACATGCTTAAGTTTTCAAGGACTGGGTTACAGCCTTTTAACAGGAGGAGAGATAGAGCTGAAGTAAGAGCATAAAACAAGATGTGCAGAAGAATAAACCAAAGACAACTAACCCCATAACCCGGGCTCGAAATTGGTAGCTACGAGTATACACAAATCCTATTGACTAGGGTGATTGCCGATCTAGAGAAAGGGGTACGGACTCATTTTGGCTCTTATACCAATTTGTTATGTGTCGCTGGAGAGAGGAGATGAAAAGTCGGTTAAAACATGTAACATTTAGCTCTTGTTTGGTGTAGTTGTTTATATATTTCATATTTTAAGTTGGTCGAACTTTATTGTTAACAAAACATTTTATTGGATCTACAATTTTTAATTTGAAAAAATTTTGTCAAACAAAGGCTAATGCTAAAAATGATACAAACTCTGATCAAAATGTTCGTAGTATTAACAAACAAAGTGAAGCGAAAATCTTGTTTATGTATTGTTGAGTTGATCTATTACTGAAAATATACTTCAAGAATTTTAAAAAAAAAGTAACACTTGAGATGCACCAATGAAACACGAAAGTATGCAATTCAAGAACAACAGTATTAATTTTGATAATTATCTGATAAAATCATAAAATAGAAAAATTAGAGTTCAATACAACTAAATCCTTTGCATATATCAAAACATGTCATATTAATTTTGGTCTACTCATTCCACTTGTGTATACAAGAATCAATACATAAGCATACTACGAGATCTTTGCAATTGATTTCTCCATATTCAACAAAATTAATTTCTGAGGGTTTTAATTTTTGTTAATTTTGCACGATTACAGGCAGGTTTGATATATTAACAATATTGCAAAATGATACAAAATGCTATCTAAAAACCTTCAATACCAGTATTGTATAATCTTATCCACGAATCGAAGTATTTGATTATCTTCATTATTTAGCATTTTTTTTTTCATTAGCTTGCTTGCCGGAATCCGACATAGATATAAACAACATATGTATACACAAATAAAGAGAATAGCGATGGATTTTGATATGCTTGGCTCCTTGTACGCCACTTGTTACAGCTAATCCCACCGTTAGATTAGTGTCGTCATGTGGCATACAGGGAGCCAGGCACATCCTAACGCACCTTTCCTTTCATCCTTCAAATTGACTTTGTGGGCAGTTTCCCAACTCTATGAACTCGAACAAAACGAAACCTCGGAAATTTTTGCAGTTTAGAGAGAGATTAAGAGACTCTATGTGATTACAGAGTGTTGTGGATGTAGTAATATATATATATATATATA
>CAIGRN010141752.1:0-16147 GCA_903798345.1 Fraxinus anomala
TTGAGCGTCTCGCAGGCTTGAGCAATGAGGGTTCTCCGTTACTTGGGCGTCTTGCAGGCTTGAGCGACAAGGGGCCTCCAATATTTGGGCGTATGTCGGGCTTGAGCGATGATATGCTTCCATTACATAACTCAATCTTGGGTTATATAATGTTTTACCATGAGGATCCAACTTCTTTTCATCATTTTCATTAATTTTAGAAAAGGTAAAACGGTAACTTTGCATTATATATATAAAAACTATTTTTTAAAAATAAAATAAAAATTTATTTTTTAAAATAAAATAAAATAAAATAAAAACTTATTTAAAAAACTATATTTAAAAAATAAATTAAAATAATATTTTTTAAAAAAAAATTACTTAGAAAAAATTTAAAGTAAAAACTTATTTAAAAAAAAACTTTTATTATTATTTTTTAATTTATTTTATATATATAATGCAAAGTTACCATTTTACCTCTTTTAAAATTAGTGAAAATGAAGAAAAAAGTTGGGTGACCATTGTGAAATAAAATCAAATCGAATGACTATAATGATACTTCGTAGAAAGTTGGGTGACTATGATGAAACAAAATCAAATTGGGTGAAAATGATGACACTAAATATGAAATTTGATGGTTATTGGTGAATTTAAGTAAAGGGAGATTCTCAATTCCTCTTCAACTAGGCTCCCCGTGTGAATAGAGTAGTCCAATTGAGTTTTAATAATAAAACTTTGTCGAATTAATTTAATTAGGTTACAATCTATCCCGAACATTATATTTGATATATATTTTACATTATTCGAGTTAAGACAATTTAATAACTATATTTTGGAGAGTAATTCTATTTAGCACCATCCATGCTTAACACTAATATAAGTGACAATATTAACGATATTAAATTATAGGCTCAATTAAATGAATCACATAATTTCATATTTAATTGAACCTATCACATAATGTCACTTAAACTGGTGCTATATAACATTATTTTATTTTGAATGCGTAACAAATCGCGTCAAGGATAAAAAAATGAGAAGAGGAAAATGACTTTTTTTGGAACACTTGCTAATGTCGACTTGCGTGTTATAATGTAATGATTTCATCTGCCAAAGAAGAGAGAGAAATTTGAAGAATTGAAACGTGAGAAGTAGGAGAGACAAATATGCATTCTAGAGTTGGTTAAACTACTTATAGTGCCAATAAAATCTGTTACCAATTTAATCAAGAAATTGATTTCAGGTAGGTACTAAACCCCGTTTGGTTTTGCTAAAAACCAAATCTAACTATTTTTTTATTTTTATTTTTTCAATTCCAAGCTCAATTATCCTCTTTATCATTTTTTACAAATAAAAAATGAGATCCACGTTACTGGATTTATCATTCAACACTTGTTTGACAACTATAATTTTTTTTTTTTTTCAAACACGTTTTCATCGACACATTCGACAATACATTATTTTGCAGGTAAATAAAAAAAAAAACTTACATTTTAATCACATATTCTTCAAAAAAATCAATATTCCAAAACTCGTTATTTTCATCGACACGTATTCTTTAAATATGACATCACGACCCTAGATAAATAACATAACTTTTTGTACTTCATTAAATTCTCACATGTTTGTGTCATCATTTCTTCGGCGTCGATGATAGAGATTTCAACTAGACGATCCTATATGCATACGTAGTAAAATTTATCATTTAAATTAGATACGTTGATTTTGAAACATTCAAATCATGACATATCAGCGTTTGATTTTAAAATAGAAATAAAATATCTAAGTGCCACTAGTTGATATTCGAAATGTGATGATTTAAATAGTCAATTTCAAGTAAAATCGTTTTAAGGTAAAAAGTACAATTAATGAGTTGTCAAGATTTATGTCGATAATTTAAAAAGTTAAATAAATGAATGTGACGTTTGTCTAAGTAGTGAAATTCTATAGAAAGTTGTAACGAAATTTTTCTAGGTTGCCAACGTGTGACTTTATCACCACCGTCCTCTTCCCCCTGCACATACACCTCCCACACCTGTGGCCCTCTCTTCGTCTCTCTCCTCGCTCTCTGTAGAGAAGTATAGCAGAGCGAGCAACAAGAAAAACTCTCTTAAACTCCGCTCACCGTCTGTACTTTTCTATTCATTCTCTCTCGTCGCCCTTAGGACTTTCTCTTTCTATATACGCACATAATTATATACAGCCAATTCTTATTCTCATTTTCCCCAAATTCTCTGCTGTAAATTCTTCTGATTACAAAATGAAACTTAAGCATTCGTCCAATTCCGCTTCCCAAACCCTAACCTCCTCTGATACGCGTTTGCTTGTCCGTGAGACGCTACGCATCAGCGCCAACCTTGCATCGGCACCTCCGCCGGCGGCCGTGCCCGAACAGCCATTGATTCGGGATTCCAACTTTGGCGGACTTGTCGAGGACCAGTTTGTTGATTCCAGCTTCAGATTGATCTGCTGTGAGGAGATCGATGGCCAGCGGTGGAAATATTTTGCTGATAATAACAGTGTTAAAACTAACGGTTCCAAAAAATTTAAGAAGAATTCTATTCGTGCTGTTAGCCTGCATGATCCACAGGCCCCTTTTGATGTCAGTATTTTCTTTTTCTCTTCTTGGATTCTTTTTGTTTCCAACTGTCTCTTTGTACACAAACATAGACATTGATGTTAAAATTTTTTTTGAGGAGAATGACTTTACATTTTTTTTTTTGTTTTGTTTTGTGGTGATGTACTTCATTTAAGCTTTCGGACGTCTATTATTTTGAATATGAAATTGCGTTTGTTTCTTCCAAAAAATGATGACTTCCCATTTTATGAGCTAAAATGTTGTTCGTCAAAATCAGTAGCTTACAATATGGACTGCTTTGGTATTTTATTCAACAAAAAAAAAAAAAAAAAAAAAGATAATAACCAATATCAATTTTCAAATATTTTATATTCCATTCTTATTGTTTACAAGAGAACTGAATAGCTCTTGTACTAATAGCATTTTCACGATGCTCTCTATTTTTAAAAAGCTTTTAAAAAGGTATTTTACAATTTAGAAAGCATGAAAAAAATTTTAAATACTCAAATGCCCTTTTATCTTTTAACACTTCCAAAATTTATTTATTGTTTTTTTTATCTTTTATTTTCACCAACTTCCATACAAATTATCATATCATTTCCCTCTTTTTTTTTTCTATAAAATATTTAGTTGGGGAGCATTGAAAATTAGAATATTGAATACATTTAATTAGAGAGAGTGAGAATTTTTTTAAAAAAATATTAATCTAGAGAAATTTTAAGGGTTGACTTTTTATTTAAAATAGAGAGCATTTCACATTTAAATGTCTTGGAGATGCACTAAGCGGTTTAGTACTTAGCACGATAATTCATATTTTGTAATTGCTATTCACGCAAGACATCTTGCAGTTATAGCTGGGTAGGTATCAGAGTTGATATTATGAAGAAAACAGAAACAAGACATCCAATCTCTCTCTTCAATAAACATTACATGCATATCAATGAAAAAGTTAAAAGGAAAACAAAGGTGGAGAAGGGGAACTGCACCATTAGATTTCCATTACAAAGTAAACATTATCTTTCTCTCAATTATGTTGTCTTGGTGGTGCAGGGGATGATGACATTTATAAGGTCTTACGTAGTCCCCGAAGGTTTTCCTGACAGTGTTACACCTGCTTATGTCCCATACATGACTTGGAGAGCATTGAAGGTATTTAACTATATTTATGGTGCCAATTCATCATTTAGCACAATTTATTTTGTTGGGATTTACACCTTTTAGTTGTTTTGTGGCTGCTATAGAGTATTGACGGTTATTGTTACTTTCATCTGTAGCACTTTTTTGGTGGAGCGATGGGTGTTTTCACAACACAAACACTCCTAAGTTCAGTAGGAGTATCAAGAAATCAGGCTGCACCAGGTGCTGTAGCTATAAATTGGATTCTCAAGGTAATCAGGAGAACTGGGGAAGTACTTTATTTTATAAAGCTTGACAAGCAGTTTTGCATTGATTGCTACATGGAAATATGCAATTTGCTTTGTTGGGTGCATGCTTGCATGTGTGTTTTGGTTAAACCGTGCATTGAAAGAGAAGTGGTGAGATGGAGGGAAAAAAGAGATTCTGAGATTGATTTCTCAAGATAGTTTCATCACGTGCAGTATCACTTTATTTCCTTAAATGCTTAATTGATCTTTCAAACTCCTCTTTAGATAAATGTACACCTTATATTCTTGTACTCCTTTTTGTGTTTCTGCTCAAAGTAAGCACCTATAAACAATAATGGTCACTTTTCTGCGTTTCCAGTTGATCTTTCAACCTCTTTACTAATAGTACACATAATATTCTTGTACTCCTTTTGGTGTCTCTGTTCAAAATACGAACCTGCAAACAATAGTGAACACTTTTCTTGTATACTCATTCAATTAGGAACCTCAGAAATCGTGGGTCCCGCTTCTTCTTATTTGCATCTTTCGACGCTGTTCAGTTTTTCAAGATTTTTTAATTTTTTTTAGTGACTAGACATTGGATGTTAAGTATAGAGAGAACATTGAAACACTTTCTCCAATCTTCACCTTTTATCTCATTGAGAAGCTAATGTGGAGGAACCCCTTCTGTCATGGTTCATTTTGTTTTCAGGTAATTCTTGTTACGACTTAGAAATTGAAGCTTCAAGGGCTAGGGTAATGTTGAAAGTTGTATGTATCAAATAATGTTTCATCAGTGGATAGGTGGAATCCATGAAGCTCTGCTATTTATGTTCCTCATGACATTCTTTTGTCATCTAACCAAATAAAACTCTTGATTAAGTTACTTTTGAATTTTGTTCACTAGGAGAAGATGGTTTTTTAACTTAACATTTTACCCTGATTTATTAAAAACACAGTTGTAGTGTTTCTTTCTGCATCCCAGTTTATAGTCCTTCATTCATAGGTTGAAACTGGTTTAAAGAAACTAATTCATATTCTGTGGTATGGCTAATTATAGGATGGTGCTGGACGGGTTGGGAAAATGCTTTTCGCTCGGCAGGGAAAGAAATTTGACTACGATCTAAAGCAGGTATTCTATTCCTTAAGTTTGCGTGTCAAAGAGGAAGGATGATTTACATTAGCTAATGTATTCATTGTTGCTGGAAATACTACGAATATAACTCCTCATCTTCTGATGATCTCACATCACTCAGCTTCGGATTGCTGGTGATCTTTTAATGGAGTTGGGAGCTGGGGTAGAGTTAGCGACTGCAGCTGTTCCACATCTGTTTCTTCCATTAGCCTGTGCTGCCAACGTGGCCAAGGTTTTGTCTATTATTGTCCTTCTCATTTCTCAATGTCTTGCAATGGAATACTACCTTCACACATTCATCTTCACGTGCTTGTAGAATGTTGCCGCTGTCACATCAACCTCAACTCGAACACCAATATACAAGGCCTTTGCTAAAGGAGAAAATATTGGAGATGTGACTGCCAAGGGAGAATGTGTTGGAAATGTTGCTGACCTGGTATACTTGTTTGATCAAAATGTTGATATTTACAATCTTATTTTTCTGGCTAGGATACAACAGATACTACTAATCAAAACGATGTTTAAAACTTAGTATCTTAATTTATTTTTTCAGAACATTATATTTGTGAAATTGCTTGATTTCTAATTCTATAGTTCCATGTATGTCACCTTAGGTTACTTTGGATTTCATGTCAATATGAGTTCACGATCAAGTGGATTTTTTTTTTCTTTTTGGCTATGGGGGATAAATCAGGAAAATGGGATCAGAAGCCTGGTTTTTGATTTCTACATCCATTGCTGGACGATTTCAAGAATTTTGTTGCCCGTCCGCCCTCTTTTCTCAATGCCACTGAAAATCCACCCACACTATGTGGTAATTGGGGATTTTGGTGTGGGGGCGTTTAGACATGGCTCACTTCCTCTTATATAAATGAAATGACAAACGTAAATGCAGAATGGATATGACAACCAATGTGAAACTAAAAAGGAAGGGCCTCCACATTCCAAGCTTATCATATACCAATTTATCCAATGTTATGTTGCTTTTGAAAAACAGTGCGAGATTTCCAAGATATTATTAGCTGTTCTGGTCTGAACTCCATTTATTTCTTTTTCTAAGCCACTGCACAATTTAGTTGACATTTAAAAAATGTTATATTATGAACTGCTGATTATACAAGTAACTACTGAGAGAGGGTTGTAATGTTAGGTTGATTGTGCGATCGCAAAAAATTTTGCTGGAGAGACTTCATTGTGGAGAAAATAAAATTAATCAGAAAAGCTAAGCCAAAATAGGGTTACAAATTTACTAAATCCCCTGCATTCAGAAATAAAAATACAACTTGGCGACTTGGGTAAATAATGAACAAGAGCACTGAGTTGAGTGATTATCATGCTACTCTATTTCAAATTTCTATGAAAGATCTCAATATATTTTTTCTTTGAAGTATTTCACTGAAAGAGTTTGAGGTACTTCCATTTGGTTCAGTATCTCAGCTAGTTGTTTTACACTCTAATACCAGATGCTTATGATGGACGCAGTTCTTTCTGAGCTTCTCTTTTATTCCTGTCTTTTGGTATTATATTATATTGATTCTTTCCTTGTTCTGATGCTCTAATTTTTATTATGGAATGCCCACAAATAAGGCTTCCTTCACTAAGATAGTTATTTACTTTCCAAAGGCGTCGTACTTCAAAATGCATGATATGATTGACAATTATTACGGACCATTAATTTGGAGGACAAAAATGTAAAGGTGCATACAATTTTGATCTTTTTCAAGTCAAGTGTAAAACTTTTTGCATATCAAATTGGGATCATCCAAACATAGATGAAAGTGTATTTATTTGTTAAACAAGCAGAGAATAAATATCTTTACATTCTTGGTCGATTCCTTTTTCCAAATTAGCAATTTTTTTTTCTTTCACGTTTTTTGATCATGGTAAGTGCTGTTCAAATCAGACTGTTATATAATAATTGGCATGGGATCTGTGTTTTTGTGATTTGCTGTTCCCTCGACTTGTATATTTCTTTATTATAATATTATTTATATCATTTTGTAGTCGATTGTTCCCAATCATAGAAGGTGACAGTAAGTTTGAAACTATATGTTTAGAGAAAGAAACTGCATGTGGTTTATTCTTTTATGATTGGGAAACTATAACTGAGCCAAAATGAAGAGAAGGATGCCATAGTAAAGGGAGATGAAGTCAAGAAAAAACAGTAATTACAAATTTTACTATTGCCTTGGAATTCAACGGTTGTCTTAATTAATGAGTTAGCAGTTTAACTGAACCCTATGGGGTTAAATCATTCTTGCATTTGCACATTCGAGTATTATATGTTTTTATGTTGGAACTAGTTACACTTAATAATTTTTCTTTTGAAGCTTGGAACTGGACTGAGCATCATGATTGCTAAAAGAAACCCATCTTTAGTAACCACATTTGCTCTGCTTTCATGCGGATATCTGATGAGCTCTTATCAGGAGGTGGGTTTCTGAATACATCTTAAACACAACCCCCTCACCAATTTATTTTCCTTCCCTTCCCTTCCCTTCCCTTTTCTTTTCTTTTAATTTTGTTCTTATTAGACAATTTGTAAATGATGCATTCACATTTTCAGGTAAAATCTGTTGTGCTGCATACACTAAATCGTGCAAGGTTCACTGTAGCAGTAGAATCCTTCCTCAAGTCAGGTTAGACTCGATTCGTTGTCTCTTCTCATTGGTTACTCTCTGGGCACGTGTGTGTGTGATTGGGTTTAAGTGGTTCTTTTCATGTTTTGGGCGTGGGAAGAATGGGGGTGGGGTCTACTATCTGCTGCCCCAAATATCTCATTTTAGGAATATTTCAGAGCTTGAATACCAACCTGCACTTCTCAAACCTGATTAAATTATAAATTTTATGACATTCCTAAATGGATCATCATATTTATAACCTATCAGATTCCATATGAAAATACCATTGCTAAATATTGGAGATCAGAACGCATTTATCAATGTCATGGACTCTTCACCAAGGCAAGGGGGATTTATATCCTTGTTCTCAAATAAAGCTGGGATGGGAAAAGAGATTATCTAGTTACATGGTTTCACTGATACACCATAACTTCTGCTATATTTATTTTTCAGGCCGAGTTCCAACTTTGCAAGAGGGAAATTCAATGGAAAATATATTCAGTTTTCCATGGTCAAAACACAGACCTATTGTTCTTGGTACTTGCAAAAAATGCTCTCTTTTGCGCTCGCGCACACTCTTCTCCTTTTCATCTGACTGTTATATCACATTCACTTTTGTACAACTTGATGCAAAAATTGAAATTGTTTGTAGGGCCCAGATTCAAAGATGCATTTCAGGATCCTAACTCATATCTGGCAGTGGATCCTATTTTTGAGGTATATTTCCATGTCAAGAGGAAGAGGACTGTCAGTCTATGCAGTTTTGAGTTTCATATTTAACTGTTGGATTGTAGCTGAAAACCCATTTTTTTGGGATTTGTTGCACGTGCTTATGTGCATTTACATGCCTCTAGTGACGAGCCTTTGCTTGTTTGCTTATTACCATTTGCACAACTGATGAGTTGCATACTGAATTTTCTTGATACAGAGAGAGAAATACATCGTGTCATATAATCCTTTCAAGGGCAATATATATGCCTTGTTCAAGAACCAAGCAAAGTCTGATGACATATTGAAAGCAGCTTTCCATGTTAGCTCCAACTTCCTGGTCTCATGTCCTTAAATATTGGTAGTCTTGCTTTCTTACTTCACCTTCTATTATAGGCTCATGTGCTTCTCCATATCATCCGCACCTCCAATCAGAACCAATCTTCCTCTAGGAGAGAGCAAGAGCAGGACCTTTCGATATTAGTACCAACATCATCTGATCTTCAAGCTCTTATTGTAGAATCTTATAAGATGGTATCAGCTTTATATGGACCTTTCAAGAACAAAGCAAAGGAACAGGTGAGGGAAAATTGACCTATATACCTTCCCACTAATAACTATTTGGAATTCTCTAACAAAACTGCCTGTAAAATCGGTATCTATTTGTTCAGTTTCATTATATGACTAGTTCTGTTTGCTGCATTTTTTCTTTTGTGATGCCTTTGTTTTCCTAGTCATGAAGCTATATGTAGGTCCATCTGAATTCATTTAACTGTAGACTGTGATCCAGTCTTTAGTTCTTGACTCAATTAATTTCGCACTTCAAACGTTTCTTTCTGCTGGATGCCCAGTGTTCTTAGTGATGCTGCATTGAAAAGAATATTGGCATTGCTCTTTATGCTCTGTTTGACTGTGATCTTGTTCTTCTCAAACAATTCTTGTGATGCTGAATTAAAATAAACACTGGTATTGCGCTTTACTTTTCAAGAGAAGGAAAAAATCTCCTCTTATTGGAATTCAGTTTAGCACAAGTAATAACTTTGAATTGCTCCAAAGTACTAGCCAAAGCGTTTCAGAAGTACTGGAGTTGTGTTCCTTGGTACACTTGGAAAGTGGAAGGTTATGTGCTTCTACATCGCTTATACTTTTTGGTTTGCAAAATGCTTCTGAAGAAGAGAATGGTTGAATTTGATTGTATATTTCAATTTATAGTTGTGGAAAGAGCTGAAAAGTGATCATAACTAGTATGCTTCTAATTCCTTTGCTTCATATCACCAGCTAATGGTTATACTTCTTTTCAGGGTTGGGTAATGTCAGAATCACTACTTAATCCTGGCCGAGCTCGACTGTGTCAATTGGACAAATAAGAAATGGTGATCTTAAAATATCTGTACAAATTTGATGATGGATTCCAAAGAGCTCAGGTTGTTTATCGTATTTGACCATTTACTTGAGGATGCTGGTAAACGTGGCATGCATGCATCGAATGCGGCTTGTCATGCTACATCTGAATCATCACGTGAACATGTTTGCCATGGTACTGTCAGTTTCCAGCATGCAACAAATAAATAGCTCTACTCGTTTATGGATCCGACGTACAAGGTCGTCTAGAGTCATCAATGTCGTGAGATGCGTATTTGGTGGAGAAGCAGAGGTTGTAACTATTTGTAGTATTTATTGTTGTTTATTTTGCCTTTTTGAATATTTTCAGCATGTAACTTTCTGGGTAATGTATATCAAGTTATGAAGATTTCTTAGTATTTTCGTGCTTAGGGTCTATCTTGAAATGCTTAATAGTAAAATTCCTACCGTTGAGCAGTCATTTTCCTACCATTGGTCGCCATTTCCAACAATTCTCAGCCACTTTTCTTGACTAAATCTCTCACATGTAGGCTCCAGTTGACCAAAAAGGATCAAAAATTGATTTTGAAAATCTCCTCCACACAGGCGTTTAATTTCTTTGTGCTTGCTAGCTAACTCACGGAAGAATATGTAGGGCAATGTTGTTTGTTTGTAACCAAATCTCATGGTATGTAGAACATTAAATTCTTGAGACTGAGATTTGAATTTGTAATGTAAATGCACAACTAAATCCAAACCTAAATAGGTCCACAAGGCAGCATAGAAATTATTGCCTGCTACAAGGGGTCATTTTCAATATGTTTTTTTTTTTTTGCCTAGCACACCACATTTATCCTTCCACCTGGACCACAACTTTTTCGAATTTTAGCCCCTAGAGATTTTAATTTAAGTTAAATTCAACAATTTCTAATCACATATTTCATGGGATTTACGACAATTCAATCACATATTTCATTGTCTTTTATGAAAATTTATTAAAAAATTGATTTTAATCTCCACCAAACAAGGATTTAATGTTTTTTTTTTATTTATTTTTTCATATATATTTTGATGTGAGTGCTTAACAACATTAGGACTGATTTGATGCAAATTCTGATGGAAAAAAAATATAAGAATAAAGAAAAATAATATGATACTTGTTGTGTTGGTAGATATGGCCATTAAAGATGATGTGTACGCAGTTCAAAATTTATTAGGTGTCATAAATGAAGGGGAAAAGGGGGCAGATTTTGGGTGGTCGGAGATCTTCTTGTGCCAAAATTAGGTATGCACCGGCATGAACTGCTATCAACTTGTCACGTTACGTCTTGGTCTATGGTGTCATTGTAAAGAAGTATTCTATTTGACTCACACTATCATGGAGACAAAATTTAAAGGACGTGATGATTCGAGTTAATATAGAAATTAATATATTGTGAGGTCGAGTGATTCTAAGCGTTCGAGTAAACAACAGTGAGTGATGCGATGCACATGAAGAACAAAGAATAATTGTAATGCGAGTTAATATAGAAATTAATATATAGTGTTTGTTTGTGACTCATTTATTCATTTGTGTGAAGTGATTTCAATTAATTTTCTCCTACAAAGGTCTCATTGATTCAAAGCAATTTATGCCAATGATTATTTAATTGGACGTATTATTTCTTGTTATGAAACTCGTAAAATGGAGTGTATGTACATTGTCTAATAATAATAATAAATATGTGGGGATTGGATTTGACGTCTTTCCATTTTCATTTATTTATTGATAATTTCCCATCTTGTCATTTAATACAAATTGGACATAGAGATTGATGGGCCATTATTGAAAAATGATATGCATTCATCATAAGAAAATCTAGAATCAAACAACAACATTTTTCAAACATAGGTTAGTCTAAAAACAAGTTTTAGTATCCCAGAAAAACCTCAATAGCTTCAATTGCAAATGATAATTAAGAAGGGACCACACACATAATACACTACTTTGCTTTTTGTTAGAGAAAATTTATGGATGAAAAGAAAGTAGACATTGTTTTCGATTAAGCATTAAGTCTTTGTTTGGTGGAGATTAAAATCAATTTTTAACAGATTTTGATAAAAATTAATGGAACGTGTTGTTGAAAAGTTGTACATCCTATGAAATGCGGGATTAGAATTAATCATTAATTTTGTGTTAAATTTTAATTAATTTTTTTAGCAATACCAAATATGGGCTAAAGCATACTAGTTATGATCACTTCATCAAAACTTTGTCAAATTTTACGACCTTTTTAAAGAATTTTATTCAATGCAAAAATGTTAAAGTCGAAAATGGGTAAAAACAGCGAGGAAGCAAATCCAAATAAGGAATCCTTTTCTACATAAAGACTTCAGTTCATACAAAGTACTTGATTGATGCTCAAAGAGAGTCTGTGTAGAAAACTTCATTATACACTGAAATCACTCAAAATCAAAGCCAGCCAGTTTCCTAAACTACGTTACATAAACACTGTTATTATTAGATATATATAAAACTAGTCCTACCCAAATAAATGAAAAGAAAAGATAATAATTATAAGTACTTTTAGTTAACAAGAAGTTGGAAAAATAATCTCTTTGAACTTGTTCTTAAACTGGGCTTTGAGCATTGGATTGTAGGCTCTTCTTGGCAAGATTGTGCTTGTTGTTGTGCATCCAAACTTTTAGTACTCTTCTTTTGACCCCAACTTCTTGACAGAATTGTTGCACCACAGCTTCTTCTTGTTTTTGTATTTTCCATCCAACTTTCTCAGCAAAGTTGAGCATTTTATCCTTTTGTTCTTGAGTGAACTTTGTTCTGAACCTCTTCTTCACCAGCTGAGGTGGCCGGGTCACAACCCCACCACCACCACCTCCGCCATTACCCTCCTCCTGCTCATCTGACTCTGAAGGCAGTGACCCCATGTTGTAGGACATTATCATCTGATGTGGTGCCACTGCCCTAGAGGAAATCAGTGTCCCAGTATGGTACCCCAATGCATCAGGCCCCAAAATCCCTTTATGGCGTCCTACAAAATATTTCCTTCCCATTCTTGGATTTTGGTAGAAATCACAAGGAGAGGGCTCCCCTTCAACTTCTTTTCTGTGGAAGTTTCTATGGCAGTTGCAGGCTGAGCAAGTTAAGGCTTCTAAAGTGCCTTCTTCTCCGCTAGGCATGAATTCTCCACAGCCATCAGTGGCATTACCACCCATGGAAGCTGCATGGTTCTTAAGGCACTCTCTGTACCGCACCATTTTCTTGTAGGGCGCATGGTCCTCAAGTGTGGAGGATATGGGGCCATTTGTGGGCATTTGTGGGGATGCTGAAGCTGCAGGTATAATATGATTGTGCGCTGCAGAGTTATGATGGATCATGTGCCCAAGTCCATGGCCATGACCATGTCCCCCACCATATGTGCTGTTAATTGGAATTGGAATCTCCACTTCTTGATTTGGAATTTCCATTTCTAGCCCCCCTTCTCTCTCTATCTCTCTGCCTTTTTGTATATACTATGTTTTCCTTTTCCCTTTTTTTTTTTGGGAGACCAAAAGAGATGGAACAAGTCACAAGAGATTTAGAGGAACTAAATGATTAGATTAAAGTAGTTGTCTGATGGCTAAAGAATTCCTAAGATGTTTTTTTCCTTAATAATTGTCCTCTCTTTTTGGAGCAAACACTCTTGAGAAGCTGGCCATAATGAGAACTTCAATCTTCAAATACTTCACTACCTGTATTTCTTGAGAAGAAAATGAACTTAATTAATGGAGAGAAAAAGGTCAACACTCACTAGCTACTGTATGCCTGAAGAAGAAAATGATGTTCAAAAGTTAGAAGGATATATATAAATTGTAATACACACAGCAAAGAATAAGGAAATGTTGAAGTTAAAGAAACACACCTTCAATGGCAAAAGACAAAAATAATAAGAGAAATGGAGTTATCAGAGCTAAGAAAATAGAGGGTTTTTTGGAATTAAAAATTTTAACTAGTGGAGGATATGAAGAAGAGAGGAGCAAAGAGAGAGAGAGAGAGAGAGAGAGAGAGAGAGTTTTGCAGGTTGGTTTGGGAAGTGAATGAAGCACAAAACATGAGGTTACAGCAGTAGTGAGGAGCATAAAAAGGGTTGAGAGGAGAGAGAGAGAGAGTGAAAAAAGCAGATTTTTTACGGACAAAGAGGAATCAGTGAGCGAGTTTTAGAGAGCCTGATAAAAAATAAAAATAAAGTGAGGTGTTTGCTACTTTGCTTTGCTTTGCTTACACTACTACCAGGCATCAAGTTTACGCCATATAGAGAGAGCAGTGTGTGTGTGTGTCAGTGACAAAGGAAGAACTGTGTGTGTGTGAGAGAGAGAGAGAGAGAGAGAGAGAGAGCTTAAAACAAATGATCTTGAAATTAGATTAGCAAAATATAACATTCCTAAAGTGTTATAAAAGATTTGAACTTTGCTTAGTTCAAATATGTAATTTGTTACTATAGTTGGACATGCAAGAGCTGTTGGGGAGTTTTATCTTTTGCTTTACGACACATTTCTTTAGGTTAACCCAAATTAACATTATATTTAGGGTGCCAACGGGTCGAAATGGACCTATGGATTCATTTCCCGAACCATGGTTCACTTGTGGTCAGTCGCTATGAGTTTTGGCTGCCCTACTACGGTTCACCCGTGGTCAGTAGCTATGAGTTTGGCCGTCCTCATAACATTCACAATCCTATTTTTGAGCTCATAAGCATTGAACATGTGGCATTATTCAAGAATCGATTGCAATTCATCAGAAGACGTGTCAAATACAATTATAGTCAATTTTCGTGTAGCATTGTTCAAGAATCGATTGCAATTCATCAGACGACATGTTGCTGAATACAATTATAGTCAATTGTCGTGTTCAATCATGTCGTGAGTTTTGGACCTTTAGAAAGAAAATTAACAAAAAATCTGATATATTCTTGATTGACGTGCAATGCAAATCCTGTTTATGCAAAGCTTTCTGTGTCTCATTATGTCACTCATGATATATTTACAGCGATGATTAATGCAAAACAACCCCCATAAATACTAACTTTGACCCATGCACCTGATGTGATTATTTTATTGTACTTAAAAATTGTCACATGTAAAAACCCAAAAAATTAAATAAATTAATTAATATTCAATTAAAAACACTATAAACTTATATCAATTATAATTTGTCCTAATGTGAACCCGGTCCAAAGCTCTAGGATCTTGAGATCTCGATTCTTGAACTTGAGTAGAACAGCCTTACGTCCGATATACCATTTGGGGCTCCCCACATTTTAGTAAAAGGAGAGTTTGTATATAGTTTGAAGGAAAAATAATGATGCTGGCTCTGGCTAGGTGGTGTAAATCAAGGGCAGAAGGTGGCAGTGATAATTGAGTTTTTTAGCTGAAAATAGGAAAATGGCATCTGGGTTATTTCTTGTGGTGACAGACTTACCAATGCTCTCCATGTGACAATGATGTCCTCTTAGAATTCAAGTTTTATGGGATTTCATTTCATCACATGAATGGTGGGATCATTCATGAATTCTTATTCATGTGTATTGTACTATATTTTCTTTCAAACTAAACGATTTTGTCGAAACCTTGACGATTTATACACGAAAGGAAGAATCTACCAAAGAAATGGTTCATAATAATTCTGCAGGATGAATTCTCAAGTTGAGTCGAGCAAATCCTTATACCATTTATCGCCTTTCTTGGCAACGCAGTGTCTATGAAAGCCTAGAGAAAATAATACTTGTTAGTTCATATGAGAGAGTGTGAATTAAAGCATTTAAGACCATGTCTTTTAGATATAATAAGTACTCTATCTGCTTTAATCGAAGACTGGTAAAGGGCATTTACAAGCATAGTTGATAATTAATGTAAATTTTAGACACCTACCAAAAAAATGATAATTAGTGTAAATTTGGGTATTTTGCATTAACAACATAATGCCTAGGGACTAGGGTGGGAGACTCATTAATTGAGATCTATACTATTAAAAAAAATATTTTATTTTTAATTGAAGTATAAATAAGTGTGAAAGACTCTGTTGTGGTCTTTTTCTACAACCTCAAGAATTTTTCGTCATTGCAGACTTATCGACTCTCAATTAGATCTTATTTAGACTTGGAATTTGCAAGTGAGATGCTAGTATGAAAGATAAAAGTAAAAATATGCGTTCAAATAAATTTTACCCACTTTTCGAGGTATTTAATTATACACGGCCTATGTATATAAGGAAATGAAAAAAAACATTTCGAAATAGTATATAAAACAAATGAAGATGCTATATGTATTCTTTAATTGAAAAGAAGTGTATCAAGTTCTTGGATATTCTTTATAGAAAGTTAAATAAGTAAAAACAAGAGAATTCTCTTCATTAAGCTATCCAATTGTTACTTTATTCTTCATTATC
>CAIGRN010141783.1:0-16625 GCA_903798345.1 Fraxinus anomala
AATGGTTGTATGGTTGCTTCCCAACTAGTCCATTCCTAGAATAACATCGAAGTCTTTCATATCTAGGAAGTATAGATCAACTTTTAATTCTTTTCCATCCATTTCTAACTTTACTGCCCTAGCGATTTGATTGGTGTTCAAAATTTTATCGGATGGGATGGAAATTTCTAGAATACTATCAGATTTCTCATATGCAGTATGTGACTTAGCAATATATGCGATAGAGATAAATGAATTTGTAGCTACTAAGTCTATAAGAACATATGCAGGTAGTTCAAATATTAATATAATACCTTCCATTACGTTTCGATCCTCTATTACCTCTTCTTGAGTTAAAGTAAAACTTTGGCTTTCACTTTCTCTCCTTGCTCATAATATTTCTTAGGTAGATATGTCTTGTAGTCCAAGGCAAAATGGCCTTCCTGGCCACATCGATAGTATACATTTTTCCCGAACAAACACTCTCCTCCATTGGCCTTGCTGCATTTAGGGCATCATGGAGTAATTTTATTTGGTTTGCTTGATCCCGATCCCGATCCCGATCATGTATTGGCCTTCTTAAATTGTCCAAATCATTTCCTTTTATTCGATCCATTCCACTCTCATTTCCCATAAGATTCAATACTTTTCTCAGTCATTCGATCCATTTCCAGACGATCAAAAATTGACTAAGCCCATTGAAGCACTTCACTATATGTAGACTATATGGTAGATGCCATGATTCATCAAATCTCTGGATGCAACCCTAATTCGAACCTCCTACCCTTCTTTGGCTCGATGTCCACAAGGTGTGCAGCATATCTAGAAAGTTGCTCAAACTTCTTTTCATATTCATGAAGCGACATATTTTCTTATTTTAGCTGTAGGAACTCTACCTCTCTTTGATCCCTCAGGGATTGGGGAAAGTACATTGTCATCATCTCTTCTTTGAACCATGCCCAAGTCATAGCACGTTATTGTGCTTCCGTTCTAGTGCGCGAAGCAGACTCCCACAAATGGCATGCTGCTCCAACCAGCATAAATTTGGCACATGATACCTTTTGTACATCAGTGCATGCCATGTGTTTGTAGATCCGCTCCAATCCTCATAAACATTCCTCGACTGCCAATGTGTCTGCTTTGACGTCAAAAAAATGAGGTTTGAAATGGAAAAACTGCTCCACAATTGAACCCGTGTTGTTTGCATTAGCCGATCCATTTTGAGGACGTATTGGTGTTTTATGCCTACCAAGATCATGCACCGCTCTCATCAGATCCTTAAATATAGCTGCTTGGTCTTGTTTTCCTTCCATTTCCTTTGAATTAACAAAATTTAAATTTTGTCTTAGAAATATTGGACAACAAAAAAGCTCAATATATTCAAAGAGAAGTGCAAACCTTATTAATAATGCTCTTTGAAATCAGGATATACAATAGTTCAACAACTTTTAATTTCCGGTAACTTTAAGTTCGAGAAAAAGAATTATCATAGTACAAAGGAAATGGAATCTAAGTTTCTAATTCTTATGAATCTTGCGAATCTTCTTTGGTGGAGCTTCATCTTCGGAGGAGTCTTCTGCCTCAGGTCTAGACTCTATGTCCATTTCAACCATTGGCTCAGGTTCATGCTCACGATCATTCTCTAACTTCAAACCAAAAGTCATCATCATGCTCCCATTCGAGATCTTCCTCTGGATCCGATTCAAACTAAGGTTCTGGCTCTGGCTCGGGTTCAAACTCAACCTCATCATCGAGCTCATTTACTATCTCTGATTGATGTTCTATACGAGAACTCCACCTATCTACAAGGTTCTGAGAATATATACCGAACTCAATCATGTTTAGGTGCTCTGGAGGGTTATCTTCTAGCATCTCATCCCTAACCATAACTCACATGTCTCCCTATTAAAGTGAAAGTGAGTGTATGAGGTTCTTCACAGCCTCAATATGCGTGATCTCCAGTCCTACATCTACAGCTGCATATATCATTCACAGATATCTTGTACATGTTCAACTTGCGAATGAGTCAAGTCAATCATATAATTCTCATAGGATTGAATGATGGACCTACGGTTCAACACTGCTCTACAAGTTGTAGTCTTTCTAGCGGTCTGATAAGTTCTAGCCATGTATGTCACATGAGTTGTCCAATTAAGTTTTATCTTTGTTAGTGATATTAAATTATACATTATGCTCTTGGGGTTTTAATATAATGGCTAATCATCATACCTTCATGTAAATTGAAACAAAGTAATAACAACATAACANTGTAAATTGAAACAAAGTAATAACAACATAACATATTTCATTCTAAACATCCCATAAGTATTTCATGAATTCAAACTTAAATAATTGATATATCATAATCGAAATAAATAAAATGAAACATAACATTTTATTTCGTACCTTGGTTCGTCGGACGGTAGTTGATTGATGAGTGTTAAATGCCTAGGTCTTATTTTAATATACTTATTTAAGATTTAGATAAAATCTCATTACATATAGAACTAATTTTTTATTATTATTTTATCTTAATATACAAAAATTAGAATATTTTTTTTTCAAAAATAAAATAAAGATACTAGAGCAACACGTGACTCTAAATTTATTTCTATATATTTAAAAAAAAATAGTAAAGAACAATTTGCTTTGTGATAAAGTTTCAAATCAGCAATGAAACAAATGAACAAGTGTTAAGTTATGCCATGTTGAATAAATATGCACAAATAGTCAAAAAGAAAAACTAAACAGTCAATTATTCAAAAGTCTGGGAGCATTTCAAGAATTGGAAAAAAAATTGAAAGCAATTATTATTTATTTCTCAAATTTTCAGTGACTTTTTTTTTTTCCCCCTATGTTGGAATAGAGGAAAATGATGTCAAATGGACCTAACATATTCAGCTCAATCCTCCATGGACAGATGAAAATATCGGACCCTTTAATATAAAGTAAAGGAAGATAAAGTCTGCCCACCATGCAAGACCCAATATATTGATCAACTTGTATTAAACGGATTGGCACAAATTTAAAAGAGATGCATTTATAGGAAAAATTGATTTTAGTGATGGGCATTTTCAAGCTCTATCATCACAGTTTGCTTCTTCTGTCGTTAGAGGCGAGGTGGGTAGGTGCAAGGAAATAAAAACTGATAATTTGTGCAATTTTCAAGAATTTTTCTTATTATTTCAATAAAAATGGGCTTCATGCTAGGCTTGAACTAAGAGTCACATAACAAAAAGTTTTACTTGATAAAAATTGTCAACTCAAATAATAACAGTAAATAGTGACGGACTTTTCACTGAACACTTACACTTTTTTAACAAAATCATAAACCATGGTCTAAGTTAAATCATCAAGATGTTGGGACTACAAATTTTGCACATACTTAACGAAAATTCATATTATACATGATGGTGAAAAAATAAATATATCCGATCACCAGAAAGGTAGATTTGGGCTCTGATATCAAACTGTAATGTCCCAAAATTTATTTTATTGTATTTTATTTTATTTTTAAATAAATAAAAATAATAGACTTGAAATGTTACCAAAAAAAAAATCTTCTGTATCTAATTTAAGCGAAAATTCACTTTCATTCACATTGTGAGATATGAAAGATAAATCGATAATGTTCAACCAACAAGTTAAATGAAAAATCTCATATTAAATAAAATCTTGAAATAATACGATTTCAAACTATCAATTTAAATTTAACATAAAATGTTAAATGCTCAAAACCCTAAAAAAACCTATTAAAAGAACGTGTATAAAATTTAATATAAAGACGTTATTCAAATAAAGTTTGGCAAATTATTATTTCTAGAAATTTTACTTGAAGATTCCATAAGCATCACTCGGTTAATCTTCCACGCGTCTACACAATGCTTTGTAATCTGAAAATTCATTTTAAGAGTTAGTATTTTGAAAATACTCAGTAAAAATACGTATATATTCTTATTTAACACGATATAAATATAAAATGACATAACACACCGACATTAATAGATTTAGAGTAAACTGATCGCGATATCCAATAGAGCTCAAGGAATTTCTTAAGAATTCTTATATCCCGTAAGATTTACATATTTGACCAAACGGACTATTCCGAAGGATTTAACATAGAAATCAATCCGAAGACGTTATAGTATTTCATGCCAAAATTTATATAAATATCAAAAAAGAAGAATTTACCACTTGCACAAAATATTCTGACCTCAATTGATACCAAATAAATTTGAAAATATGACTTATAGAATAATAGTAAAATAAATTATTTCTAATAGACTGTGAGTATGTAAAATTTATAGAAAGTGAATGTGTATTTTTTCTGGAAAAATACATTCGAATCAAACCACGTACATATATATATAAGCTGGCACACTACACGTAACCCCAAGTCAACCAAAATGGCATTTCAGTTTTAACATTTAATTTCCAAACGCATTTGAGGTAAATGGAAAAATTTATGAGATTAGTTGAATTACTTATTATCAGAATTATAGAATTAATTATGTTTAATATATTAAATTATAATATCTTTTCAAATTCTGATGTAACCGTATTGAATTGAAATGAAAGTTTCATTTTATTATTTTTTTTATAATTTTTATTAATAAAATATAGAATTAAGAATACTTTCTTTCTATTAAAATAACTCGATATAACTAGTCCAAAAATATTTATTCTTGAGCCCAATTTATGCTATTTAACACGGGTTACAAAATGAGTATAATATTTGATATATTTTATCAACTTTTATAATACTTAAATATTCGACCCAAATCAAATTTACGATAAATAAAAAATATATACACAAAAGAAATAAAGCATTCATGCAAATAAGTAGGTTAAGCTTGTCACTTTAACCTTTTGAACTTTAGTGTGATGATAAAACTAGACATGGACTATTTCATTTGCTAAATGACCTAAATTAAGTATAGACACATATGAAAATAATAAGAAAATTTGAGGTGTTACATAAACCATATTACTAACCTAAACAAATCTTCAATAACAAATTCAACGTTAAACGGCTTACCATATGCCTCAGGTTCAAAATTAAACAACACTTTAGAAAGATTCAAACAATATCAAAAATAATTTTTTACTTATCTGATGCTCGACTTAATGTGTGTGATTAGTCAATATTGAACTCACACCCATATTAGAACACAATCAATTAAGTGTTGTTGATTAAATTATAATCTCAATCCTTGTTTAGTCAATTTTTCCTCACATCTCTCGTGCAAAATCACTCATTGTGCTATTCTCTCCAATCCCAGGGTATTTTTCACACATGTGGGTTCCTAATAATCATTAAAATGCATTTTTTAAAACAAGGTGATCATAATTAGATACTTGTATCTCTAGAAGGAAAATTGTAAGTATTTTTCAAAGTCACACCGTCAGTTTCTAGAGTTCAAATCTTGAAGTCTTTACCGAACACCTCACTTTTGATAATCTAAATCATTTTTTCGTTCTTTTACTATGAATATATTTTGATTGCTGCATTTTTTTAAACATCTTATATGTAAGAATTCTCTCTATGAAACTTTCAAAATGATCCATGTAACGAGCGTTAGGTCGATGACTCTCAAGTCATATGATTATAGAGTACCAGGTTTTAGATACACAAGCAAGCTTAATAACTCGAGTCATAAAAGTTACGAAGAGAAGTATAAGATGTATCACATTTTCCTTCAATATAAGATTCGAAATTTAACATTGGTCAGTGCCCACTCTAGACTCTTTAACCCAAACTCATTCAATTAAAAATCCGACCCAATAACTCCAAACCATCAAACTTCTATAAGTACAAACACTAACATTCTCACCCCAAACTGCTTTTTAGCAATTTGGTTTCTATATAAAGGATTTAAGGATTTTATTCAAATTTAGATCAACACATCAACAATTAAATCAGCATAATCAAACATGTTTTAACATAAATGATAAGTTAATGATGGCTATGTGCTCAAGTAAACAGGTCTAACATGGATAAACACTCAAGTAAAAACATTAGAAACGATGTTGTCCAGTTCTAGCTAAAGTTATACTCAATTCAAACAAATATCATCATAGGCGACAAGTCGTTCAACGCTATACTAGACACTAATTTATATTTATATTTTCAATTCTTTTAGATTAAATTAGTTTATATAGACTCGATAAGCAATTGAAAAGAAAGCAACAAAGATCCTAATTCTTCAAATACTTACCCCCACCGCAAAATAAAAAGATTACATTGTCCCTATTGTAAAAATAAATATAAACAAAATCAAAGAATAAAGGATCGGAAACTCCCTGAGGGTAGATGTGGATTAGTCGAAAGAACAAGCTGGTCTGACTGGTAGATATCGTGACAATCGCTAGTTTTCCTTATTGGTGGATTTTAATTTTCTGTTCCAAGAATTTAAAATAAATATTAGTGATCGCAAATAAAGTTTTAAGTATTTGTAATGTATTCGCACTAAGAAGAATTCTAATCCTTTAACAATAAGAAGATTGAAATTTAAGTGCAACCTTAAGAATGCATATCACATCAATGTAAGCTTAATGTAATGCTTTGATGTTAACGATGAGCCTAGATAAAATTAACTCAATAAGTGAACATGCTTAAGTTACTAATGCAAGTCTTAAAGTACTGTCTAAAATGTGTTAAAAACCGTTTAAATGCATGAATTTCTAAATTAATGCAATCCCTAAAACTACTTGTAATGCAATAGTTAATCAAAATAAGAAAAAATGATAGAAAAATGGGTTGTCTCCCATTAAACACTCGATTTGTAGTCTCAAGCTCGACTTTTGTACAAGTGTATCGTGGCACTTTGAATATGACTTTCGAAGTCCTGCTTAGCTTTCTTAATTTGATTTTGTTTCATATTGCAACTTTCTTCCAAATTTTAATCTTGTACTTCTCCAAGTAGTATAACTTCCTCTCATCATCCATTTCGAACTCTAACAACGTATACCTTAATCTCCTCATAAGGTTTAATCACAAACTCTAGTTTTGAACAAACGATGAAGTCAAGAATTTTCTCCTCTTTGAATTCTACAAGTTCTTTTTCGTCCGTTATGATTAATTTCTCGATCTTTGCATACTCTTCTTCTTTAATTGAAGTTTTCTCGAGTTCAACATTTGTGTTCAAAACTCTTTTAGCAAAGAAACAATGATATCTTCATGGAGAGTCTTCTCCTCTTGTTATATTCGTAAAAGGTCTGATTGACGTGATTTACTTAATTAATGTCCATTAATAACTGATGGAAGAAATAATCACATAGGTAAATCAACAACATCAAATTATGGTGAGGGAAATAATGTAATAGGCAAGTCACACAGGACAATTTCATCAAGTTCACATTCTATTTTTACATCTCATAGTCGTTGTCCTATAATAAAATCTTCCACAAGCATATCTCCATCATCAATTTCTTAAACTACCAATTGTTGTTGCCTTATGATAAAGTCATATACGAGCATTTTGTTAAAATCAACCACAATCATCTTGTATCATTCTATAAAATTGAAAAAGAGAAAAAAAAAACTAAAATGGAACGAAATAATAATACAAGAATACAGGTAGAATTCCGAACTAGTGCTAAGGTAAATAAAATCAAATTAAAACTCAATCCCGACAACGGCGCCAAAAATTTATTCAAGAAAGTATATTTCGAATTAAAATCACCGCAAGTGTACGGTTCGTTAACAAGTAATAAAGTGAATTTTGAGTCCCACATAGATTGATTAGTTCAATTTTAATTATTACGACCTTAATCGAAACAAGAATAATATTATGTGTTTGTTTGTGATCAAATTATGAATAAATTATTCTATTTATGCAATAATGAGTAAATTAATTAAACTAAATGCAAATTATACTAAATGCAAATTGATGTATTTAATAAATGAAAAATGCACTAGGATCTCGAATTCTCATACAAAATCATTTTTAACCTTAGTTCCGTACTTTAGCAACACGATTGAATTTTGGAGAATCAATGTTCCTGTTTTATTTAACAATCTCTATCGAGTAATATTAAATCTATTATTATATATGACATGACTATATTTTATGATGGGTGCGAACATACAAGAGTGTATAAATTTTTATGAACACTTAAATATTCATATAGAGTATAGCGGTATATTTATATCCTCTATCGGACCCTACGAAAATTTACATTATGTCGAACCTATTTTCCTTCTTTCGAATGCATAAAATAAGCCACCAAATTCATACAATTACTGTGCATAATAATCGTGGAGAAAAGAAAATCATATAAATCATTCAATATCCAAAAACGTGTTTTCAATGTCAAATATGAAAAACTAAAGATTAAAAATTCATATTATACGTTCTCCTAGCACAAATAAATCTAGCCTAACGTGTCAAGAGAATATTGAAAAATCGACATCACCCAAATAAAACTTGAATTGAATCTTCGAATCTTGGAATCGATCTTCGTATTTCTTGCCTTCTTTTATGCTCCCAAAATCTCTTAAAATATATTATAATGCGTCATAACTACTTCTGGACGGCCCTAGATCTTTAAAAGACGTCCCAAGATTTATTTTCACAAGAGTTGGAATAAAATTAAGCAATCAGAAAAAAAATCCCCAATTTAACAAAAAATGGAGCGGTCACCAAAGCATAACAAATGACCCATGTTATTGAAGTTTAGGGTCGGACAACCATAAAAATTTCACGAGTTTTCCTTTTAGGGATTTTTTTATTTCTTTCTTCCATCTTGGTCCTCCACATTAAATTAATTCAACTTTAGTATTTCAACTTTTACTCAAATGCATGTTAGCCCCCAAACTTCCATCAATTGGCCAATTGATTATTATTTCTTTTCCAATTGCTTAGAAACATATCCAAAATTGAAATAAGATAAAATCAATCTAAGTTAAGTAAAATCCAATAATAAAACAACACAAAAACTCAGTAATATGACACAAATAAGTACACAAAAATGCACTTATCAACGCCGACGCGGTCAGTGAAGGTCATGGTTGTTGATATTGGATCAAGTGCTCTGATACCACTTTGATAAGATGATGAACTAATGCTGTACTTTCGTAAAGATAACTCCCAAAATAGCTGTATTTACGAATCTTGATTGCAAAGAGAATATAATAGAGTTACTGAAGAAGATGATGTTTGTGGGAATATTCTGTGTTATATTCAACTCACTGTAAATGAACATGCACTAAAGGAAATAAAATGAAATTCAGCACTCAAGGCTGATTCCCCTTCTCTCACTCATCATTTATTTTCTACCCTCTAATTAATAAGTAACTTTCTTGACAACACTATCGTATTAATATGTGCATTTGTTATAAGCCATTTTTTCTCGAATAATGTTATTCATGGGAGTAATACTATTTATCATCATAAAAATAAATCATCGGTGATGTGACAATTCATTATCCCTCACATTTCTCTATCTTTTCTCCCCCCCCCCCCCCCCCCCCCACAAGTTTATTTATAATCCCCCCACTCCCCTAACGAACTCCTAACAAAGTGAATAACAATTCCTAACAAAATGAGTGACTCAGCCGAATTCTAGAAGCTACTACTGTGTCCTGCTGTCACATGGATGGCTCCACCATGTGCTTGTTGGATTTTTGGCGCCTTGAGTTTGCGAACTTAATTGGGGGGCTTATCAGTCACATTTATCCATTCCAGGAAAAATAAAATTGCCCAAATTCGAAGGGTCTAAATTCCTATGATAGTCTTTCTGGCTCCTGTGAACATCTTTTCTTAATGCATAAATATTGCAAGGTATGCCCTCACATTTGCACCTTTCACAAAGGTTAGGACCCCAGGTGCAATTTTCCCCCAAAAAGTATGTATATTATAAAACGTAACGGTCTCTTCCATGTAAGAACTAATGGGCAAAACAATACAACACGTTTGTTAGAAAAGGTTAACTATGGAAATCATCAAAATTTGAATTTGCAGATCAGTCTTACAATTTACATTCCCGTACATTAATTTTCTCTCGTTTATTTTGTTTAGTTGGTATGTACAAGGTATACGAACATTACTGGCAAAAGAATTCAAGACAAGAAACAATGTTTTACAACCAGAGATTTTGCCAACGTTTACAGACTGTCGACATCACCAAAGCTTGGCCACAACCTGTCGTTAAACCAAGACGTTTTGATTTGAATTGATAGATAGCACCACTCAGGTAAATGACAAACAAAAATCCAGAAAATGAGAAAAAGAATATAATAGTTCAATTTCCATACCAAATTAAGTTGCATCCAGAGATTTACTACCAAGTATGGTTTTAGTTCCAACATAGGTATTGTCCTTCCCGGGTTCAACCTCGTAGGATGAAAGTAACCGCCTCTGCACAAATACATTTAAAAGATCACATTTTCGGATAAACCAGATGAAGACCAACACCTATTACTCTAGATCACATAATAAATTAGTGCTTACATGATCCTCAAAATCAGGACTAGCTAAATTGATGGAGAGATTTCTGATCAACAATAACACCTGCACAAGAGCACAAAGGAAGAATAAACAGAGGAATCGGAATTGTCATGCCAACAACCTTCAATAAACAATAAAAATTTCAAATAGAAAAAGAATAAAATGTATTTGTGCAAAATGAAAATTATTAAGATTCTCAAATTCCAGATTAATTCATACCTGAAACAACATAATAACTTTATCAAACAACAGTAAAGTCACAAGATAATAACAGAAAGCACAGGTTAAAGAAGCATACTGTTTCGATATCAATTGGATCCATATTCTTTAATTTCTGCAAGTGGCCAGTCACATTTGGATCAAAGATGCTGCCTATGAATTTGTATACTTGAGCAAAATCAGGAAGAACTGCATTCACAAAAGCAACAGGAATACAACTGAATCCCTTGGTAATAGGAATAATACAGGAATCATCCACTGGCCAACACAGTACAGGAAGCATCAGGTGCACCAAAAGCAAGTGGTGAGGATGAAAGAATTAAAAATATTAATGTCAATGGAGAAGCAAAAACATAAAAGGTGCAGTGATAAAGATCAAATTGAGATGTATTGGGTTTTGCAAATATAAGGCTAATAAAAAGCAAATGCATTTATAAAGAAATCAACACACAGTAATATAAACAGTAGAACAGACTGTTGGGAAAATTACTCATTTTAGACACATCATCAGAAGATGCAAGAACCCCCAAAAATATCACAAACAGCAGAAGATAGTAGTTTATTGTAATAGGCAAACACGTCGAAGGGAAAGCTTAACCCTAGAAATTAATAAAAGCATCTCCAGAAATATTGGGCGTGTATCCAAGTTCAGCAACGCTTTTTTCAGTCTACACACCCACATCTCTACATCTCACAAATCATGTCATCATTCTTACACAAGAACTAAGTTAAAATAAACGGGTGTGCTTGATTCTTCGGATCGATTCCCCAAAAAACCCTGGTAAATACTATGGCTGAACCATTAGAACTTACTTTTTTTTTTTTTTTTTAAGGACAGACAATCCCTCACACATGATACCAATCAATTTTTTTTTTTTTTTTTTTTTTATAACCGTGGATGTCCGGGCCAACTTGCGTGCACCTCGACTAATCACACGGGGCCCTGAAGTTTACGACCGGGTACACACCTCAGTGACCCGACTCGAACTGGTGACCATTGAGGAGTAAATCCAAGATCTGACCAATTGAGTAACCCCTCAGGGTTACCATTAGAACTTAATTTGGTCATATAGTCCTACATTTGTACCTCTGAATTTACTAATTTCACATAAATGACTTCAATAATAAGAGTGTTTGAATTTATAATGGAATTTTGACATTTTACCTGTACTTTGAAGTAAAGAAAATGGGAGGAAGGTGGAAAACCCAAAAAAAAAAAAAAAAAAATGATTTCACCCTCTTTTATGCATATCCAGAAAAAGGGGCATAACATCTTACTTTTTAATCTTACAAGCTTAAATTTTTTTACTTTCCATCACATAAAATGCCAATAGAACATGCACCAGCTATTTTAGTCACCTGGCATATGTTGCCCATGTTTTGCTTGGTTAATCATCTCACCTGTTGGCCTTGTTCTTGGATTGTTCTTGATATTGGCAAGCGATTGTCCAGCAGATATAGTGTCGTCTGTAATATATAATAGAAAATTACTACTATGGGAACAGTGCAATAGCTTCATGGTTATAAAAGGAAAATTGATTAAGGTAGACTCGGAGAATAAGAGAACCTTTTTTCAAATGTGGAGAACTGGTAACTTGTGCAGAGCTGTCTGTCCACCCAGGCATAGATGCATCTCTATCAGGGTGTCTGAGTAAATGGGAAGAATCAAGCCTTCTTTCAAATCCAGGAACAGGAACTGTAGGAGAAGCTAGGAAAGACGACGTTGATTGTAAAACCACTGGTGATAACAGAAACAAGCTGGGTCATTCAACCTCAGCTCATGACAACAAGACATCCAATCCAAGTGATATATTCTTACCAATTTTTGAAGCTTTTTGAGGATAAGGATGAGCGGCTTTTCTTTTTGGCCGGGGTGGAGGTAGATGTTCATTGGTTCCACTCTTTTGAACTTTGAGAAAATACTTCTGTGCATGACTACGTATCTGCAATAATTATGCTCTATTTTATATCACCTTAAAACAGAAATCCTATATTTTTCAAAATCAAAAGAAAAAATAAAAGCTCAAAATTAATCAAAATTTTATTTCTTTAGTAAAAAATGAACATTGAGATCAGGAGTAAGTTATAGAAATAAAGATATGCGACAAGCAGCTGCAGTTAAAGTATTACGAAGACATTCTCCGGAATCGGCAGCTATGAATGAACATTCCTGAAGACAGGTAATAAACAACAAAACAACTTGTTAATGTGGTTGAAACTGTGAACAGTTTTTGTTGCCACAGTTGCATAAACGATGAAGATATTCTGGTAGGAAATCTGACAGAAATATTGAGCAAGTAAAATAAAATCTTTCAGCTTGTCATCATATCAAATCCTTAGTTGAAATTTCAAGTGCAAAACCATCCAGAGTCAAAAAAAGCCCCATGAAAGTAAAAACCTTACCCGGTCTTAGAAGCTTTCAACTAAGCATATTAGTTCACCACGTCGATTTCACATTCAAATGTCAGAGAAGTTAATCATAAAAATGAAAAGACATGCAGCAGCCATATCCTATATACCATACCATGTGCACACACCAGCTAATTGCTTAAAGAAACAGCAATGACTCTACTATTCAGTAAAACAGTAATTGATCTACAATAATACCTGAATGACTGTCTTTGATCCGACAAATGCTTCGATCTTTTTCCAATCACGATCAAAGCTGTATAACCAAAACAGAGAATAATCCCATAAATTGCAAGCCGGAAAAGTAATATAGATAACACAACTTACATATAGGTGACAATATACATATTACCCTAGAACTACTTCATATCCTTTTAAGATTATCCATCACACCATTTTGCACATTTTATAACTTAATGGGACACCTTCATTTAGCTATACCCGTCAACACCAGTTGGAAGCATATAAACTTTCCCACAAAAAGAGTGAAATCCCTTCTACTCATCTCATTTTGGGTGGCTACAATCGCACATTGGTTGCATTAGGAGAATCAACTTTCCAATTAAAAAAAAAAAGGCTTACACAATTTGTGCGATAGGGAAGTACCATTTTGTATTGCTGAATTGACTCAAATTAATATTAAAAAGTTCCAGTTCAAATCCACACATAAAATTGAAAACCTTATAACCCCCCCCCCCCCCCCCCCCCAACAAAAAAAATAAAAATAAATAAACCTAATCCACCAACCAATTGGCATCACAATTGAAATCGACAACAAAACCCTAATTCACTGAACGAAAACTATTATTCAAAACAGTGAATTTCGCAATTTAAAATTCTAAAACGTAAAACTTTCAAATTTGGACTCACAGCTGGAGGGCTTCGAGGAATTTGTCATGCTCGGGGTCAGTCCAGCTCTCTCGCGACTTGGAAATGGTGTAGGGCTTTCGGACTTTCTTATTCGGGTCGTCGGTCCCGTTAGAGGCTGAAGCTCCGACTGTAGGAGAAAACGATCCGAGATTCGGAAGAGCCATACCAGTCGAATCCAAGTAGAAGCCTTCCGGTGGGTTCGGGTTCAATGAAACCATATACTGTTGTGTATGCGTGTTTTCACCGTGACTGTGTGTTTCTTCTTCGCGTTTCTGCTCTGTAAAGATGGTAATTTTGTCACGTAATTTTTTAGGTTTTATGGTTTTCGATTTTCGATGATCTTCTGCGGATTTATGCTAAATGCAATAGGATTGTGCCACGTTTGTTATCGGGATGTAACCATCCGGTCCATACCACTACGATTATGATTTCTACTTTTTCCATTTCTCGTTTTTGTTCCCTCAAACTATGCCTAATTACTAATTGCCACTTTTTAACTTCCATGTTTAAGGAGCATGTAAGATAAATTTAGTGCTGATTCCGTTTTGGCTAAGAATACATTTTTAAATAGCAAATCAATGGAGAGTGTGTGATTAAAAAAAATAAGAAAAAAATTATGATTTGTGTGCAATATTATTTTATTAAAAAATGTGTGATTGAAAAAAAAATGTATTTTGAAAATAATAAAGATCAAACAAGGACTTTTCTTAGGCTTGGACATTTTAATTGAAATCGAATATCTCGAATCGGAATGAAACTAAAATCGAAGATTTCGATCTGAGGGGGAGAGTTCACTATATCAAGAAATTAAAATTATTTTATAAGATTTGATGCATTCAACCTAAATCCAACAATTCCTCTTAAATTTCTACTATTCTCTCGATGTTTTCTATGTTATGAAAAGTATACAAGTTGTGGAATATAGATAGGATCTTAATTGTAGTGTTTTTGGATATATTACAATTCAAGAAATAGAAGTAGAATCGCAATAGGAGTCTGCCTAGATAACATTGTCGCTTGAGCTGAAGCTTAGCGATAAGCGAGCAACTCAAGCAGCGCTCGAGAGCTACTTCCAAGGCAATTGGGCGTTGAGTTTTTGGTCAAATTTGTTGTTTTCCTCCGTTATGGATGCAGAACCCCGAATTTTTTATTTGTGTTGTATATAATTTATTTATCAATAATAGGAATGTCATGTCGTTAAGTCTTTATGCAAGTCAATTTGTTATGTCTGATAGTTAATTTGCATCTATATGATTTTTCCTTAATAGTTGAGGGATCAAAGTGGATATAAATAAGTTGTAAATGAAATAGTATACATATTCATTTCCTTCATGATTATTCGGCCAATACAGTTTTTGGAAAAGTAAAATAGCTATAAACATGATTAACGATATTAAGTATCACAAAATGTAATTAAGGTGTTAGTTATTCAATTTGATTAGTGTGTTGATATTAATAATCACAAATCCAGTTAAGGTTATTCAATTTGATTAGAATGTTTTGAAAGTTGATCATATAAATATATTATATTTATCTTAAATTAATTATCACCACACATTATTCAATTGAATTAGGATTTAAGTTTGTGATTCAGTTAGAATTTAAGTATTAATCAATTTAAGAAAACCATTCATGTTTCGACGTGACGTATTGTATGTATTTGATTTATTACAATTGAACAAATTAATTAGTCATTATCTACATAAAATAAGATAATAACTAATTGATTATGATACCAACCTAATCCTACACTCTAAACACTAAAGCCAAGTACATATGTTTGCCACAAGACCATTCTTTAACTTTTGTTTCATTCTTTAAATGTTCAGCAAAAACTCCTATCAAAAGTTTTAGAAGGTTTTTAAAGGAGTTTCATTACCTTTGTTTTGGTCAATTTAAGAATTGTTATTTACCAGTTTGGGGTGAGGTGTTCAGTGCAAAAATATATTTCAACTTGTTTCTTAAAAATTTATTATTATTTATTTATAAAATTGCTTACACAATTTATGAATAAGTGGAAAAAATCGGCGAACTTTAGAAAATTGATTAATAAATATTTGATAAAATCGATATCCATCAAGAGAGGGTGTAGGAATTGGCCCCAAATATCAGTGTAGAGAATGTCAAAGGGTCTTGACTCCTAACATTAGAAATAGGGAAAATTGAAGCAGATGTTCCAAACATTTCATTTTGTTGTGGATTATATTTTAAACTTTTATTTTTTTGGTCACAGTACCAAACTTTTATATTTAATTACATTCATGATCCAAATCACTGATTTCATCCACAATGCGGCTAGTCAACAGCGAAATCGCAATTTTGATTTAAATGGACAAATTAAATAAAAGGCAAAATGGTATATTTATAATTTTCATAATTAAAGGGAAAAAAAAAAAAAAAACAAGAGTACCGTTCATCTTCCCCAAACTCCCCACTCCTACCCCTACCCTGTTCCCCTCACCACCTCCAACCAAGCTAAATCAAAATCCCACCCCGATATCACCACCAAGGCCATCGCATAATACGGCCACCGCCAAAATCGTCAAGGGCCCTTTTTGGGAGAAATGGAGTTCTTGGCAAATGCACAGTAAATTTGTATTCTTGAAAAAGAAATATATAAAATACAGTAGGGAATGGGGAAAAAATGAAACATCCGAAATTAGAAAAAATTCGAATTTGTAGCAGTAAACCCCGAAA
>CAIGRN010141791.1:0-20884 GCA_903798345.1 Fraxinus anomala
GAACGGAAATCAAACTGAATGTTACAGATGAAGAAAACGGTCTCGTTTTGGTGGTGGGTTTGTTGCTCTGTGACAAAGATGATGGGGTTTGTACAAGAATTTCGGAGGTGGAGATGAATGATTCCCAAGCACCGATGAGAATGAAACTACCACCGGCAATCGTGTAGGTGAACAGTCCCATTGTTGTTGGAAATATCCGGATGAATTATGATTTCTATTGATGTTTCTTGATATTTGGATTTTGGTCAAAAGGAGAAGATAGAAAACAAGAAAAAAATTGGATGAGAATGCGGTTGTCGAATTTGACCCTAATTTAATTTGATCGGGGCATCTTTGTTGTCTGTATTGGACTTTGAAATAGAAAGGCAGAAACCTCCTCCCTAGTTTCCTCCTCTTCATGAGAAAAGTTCTAGGGAGTTAAAACGTTTCATTACTCTTTAAATTTTGTATATTCTTAACGTTTTCCTCACTAAATTTTAAAATAATTTCACATGATCATTGAATTTGAATGCATTGTACTTTATCACTCGCTCATCATATTTTATAAATCAGAGAATTTTAAAATACTTTTGAGTGATCACTGAATTTTAACACATTGTACTCTATCATTCATCCAATATAATTCATTAGTCGTTGAACTTATACTGAGTTGTTGTGAACTTCATAACATTTTTGAGTAAAGTTGATTTTTTATAAGATTCGACCTAGATCAAAAAATAAAATAAATACCAAATAGATAATTAGACTCTCGATCTAAGACGAGAATATAAATATTGGTCAAAAAAAATATAATTTCTCTAGTTTTCAAAAACTATGCTCAAGGGGATGGAAGAATGCTATATTCAAATTATATGATCTACCTTTACCAAGAAAATAAAATAAAGAAATTATTTTTTTTTAATTTCGATTGAGATTATATACCCTGTTATGCTTCACCACCTAGGCTTTCACGTGGCTCAGTTGACCCACCGAAGCAATGTGACATTCGACGTGGAGTAGGACCTACTAGAGTCCAGACAATTCGACCCATCGAAACCCACTCATACCAAAGAAACTCATGAAGTTGACCCCTTTCAAAGCCTCTATGCTAAAGAAAAATTTGCGGTCCAAACGAAATTTCTTTGCCGGAGTGGCGAAGTCCAATGAAGTAGAATCTGAGGCTCAACTAAGATTTGTGACAATCCACGTTTGAAGATTTTGAATATATGAAACCCTTTTAGAATGATTGATTTGACTGTTGTAATGAATAAAAAAGTTAATTTTATTAGCATAGTTTATGGAGTGACCGCCTCCTTTGGGGACTTTAATGCGCCACGGGCTAGTGGAGTCAAAATTGATACATAGGATGTGATGCTTAGGTAGAGAAGATGAAGTCACGTGTCCTCTCATCCAATGGTCACTAGTTCACATGTTAAATATGATCCATTTGTGTCATTTGAGAATAATGCAAAGATATTGACTATAAGCTATATATTCTCTTTATTTCTTATTAATCTTGGGTTTTTAGTGTTTGAGGTCAACAATCTTGATTGTGAGTTAGGTTGTTAGTTGGTCGTTCATTATCGTGTCATTTATCTCATACAGTTCGTTTGAGCTCGAACATTTTTGTCTTTTGTTATAAAGTTTCTCCCACATCCAAACCCTATTTTATTGTCGATTGAAAATCGTTCCACACATGTTAGAATTAGCTTGAGAGAACGTGAGTGTGCCCGATATTTGTTGTCCATGTTTGTCGGTGCAAAGAACGAGGTCAATAAAACGGCGCCGTCTGTGGAAAACGTCACTTTAACCACGAACATTCCCGTGAAAAAGTTTACTAGAGGATAGCTGAGCATCCCCTTGAAAAAAGGATTTGTTCTTGAAAAAGAACAAGAGAAAACCTCAAAAGTTGAAAAAATTTGACGATATAGCTAAGAAAGAATGAGTTCAAATCGTGATATCTCTCCTAGGAGGGTAAGAGAAAACACTGATGAAGAGGATCTATGAGCAGTGGCCCCCACAAGTCGGCGTCGACCCCACTACAGCCATAGGTATGGTGGGACGAGGGTAGCTCCTCAACTCACCCGAGAGATAGCCACCATGAGAAATATCACCCACAAAAATATGGCCTTGTAAGAACTCCTCATGCAGATGCAAGGCCAGGGAGGACATCCAACCCCTCTTTTTACACCGCCAAAATTCTATTTGCGTGAGGATGAAGTCCAAAGTCAGAGGGCCCTACCTTCTAGGCGGGCTAGGGAAGTTAGCCATCTTGGAAGGGAATGGGGCATTGATATTTCCTCAAACTATGTTTTGGCTGACTTACCGAAGTCCATGTTCACATGGAGGATAATTTTTCTCCTGAATACGAGCCAGAATACATGCCGTAAAGGTCTCTTAGTGTGGTTGATAAAATATGTCTCGTAACCATCCCAGCCACCTCCTATACCTAGGAACAGGTCACAATTGCCACCTTCTGCGACCTAGCCACTAGAAGAAAGGCAAAGATATGCTCCAAGTGCTGCTTTGTCTAGAAATAGGCGCCACAGGAGGGAGAAGATGGTGAGAGATTAGGCAAGACCATTTCATCATCCGCCCAGATATCAGGCTAATGAAGACGAAGATTCGGATGAATCCCAAAGATCTTGTAAACTCGATGATGAAGATGAAAATTTGCCTTTTTTTTACAAAAACTGAGAAATGCTCATGTCCCGAGTCACTATGTGATGCAAAAAATACCAAAGTATGAAGGAAGAAGTGACCTGGCTAAGTATTTGAGCAGTTACAAAATTACATATTAGTCTATGAGGTGCCACCCCTATCGTCAAGTGCAGAGCTTTCTATTTAACTCTAAGTGGGGTAGCCAAAATTTGGTACAGTTGTATATCCCCAGGAAGTATTAGGAGTTGGCCAGAGTTCAAAAGTACGTTCTTGAAACGATTCGCTGTGAGTAAGGAATGAGAGGCTCATATCCAACGTCTCCAAGACATAAGGCAACAATCTAGGGAGACATTGAAGAGTTTTTTGGCCCGCTTTACTGAAGAGATGACATATTGCGTACAAGTCAATGATCGGGAGATGCTCTTCACACTACGAGGTAGGATAAACATAAATACCCTCTTCTAGAGAGATGTACAGAACCAGGACCCCACCAACTACGACGCCTTGTTGGAAATGATGAAACATGAGATCATCAACGAGGGGTTGATCGATCACCAAAATAGAGCCAGCAGAGGCCTTCAACCCCTGTAGAGACAGCGTGGGAGAGGACCTACCTCTCACCTGATGGATCGCCAATAGAATCGGTTGGTAATGAAGTACCCAATTCCAGGCAAGCACTTGCTACAACCACGTTGAATGCGATACCCACATTGGCCTATGAGGAAGTGACCCCTGAAACTAATATGAGGTAAACTGGGTCCGTAATACAGGCCCCATAAAGAGGAAGAGGTCGATGGTGGAATTTGGAACCAAGGAATAGGTCGAACACCCTTCAATATGGTACTTATCATTATTCATACAGTCATTACACAATAGACTGTAGAGATACAACCTAACATCCAAGACAGGTGAGCACACCAAACAACTAAAGAAATGATTTCCCTCCTAGGGACATGCCGCTGCCTAGGCACTATCAAAGGCCTAGGCGTGAAGAAGCTAGATCCTTCCATCGGAGCCATCTCCACGGTAGATGGATTGCGATAGAGAGAGGTCTAGGGAGTCACAATGACAACGTAGGAATTCCCGACCAATATGGAAAAGTGATCACATCTATATAATCGATACAATTTTTTGAGGACCTTACGTGGGGGGGAGGGGGCAATACAAGGAACTCACAAATAAGCTATGCTAGAAATTCCAATGACCCTCCATTGACTAGCTACATAGTAGAGAATAGTTCCCGAAGGCAGTTACCACCCATTGCCTTTACTCAGGAAGACACTAAGGTGTAAACTTTCCTTATTGTGACGTCCTTGTGGTGAGGGCCGTTGTGGCCCGTAATGGGTTGAAGCGGATGCTGATTGATAATGGTAGCTCCATCAATATCTTTTTTGGGCTACTTTTGACAAAATGATCGTTGATCACGAATTAACCCCATCACAACCCCCTTTTATGGCTTTACCGGTGATAGCATCATCCCAAGGAGAAAAATTACCCTTGTTGTGGAAATGGGAGAGCCACCCAAGATAGCTTTGAACTTCAAGAAATTCTTGGTAGTGGATAACAGTCAGCTTAACATGGGGTGCTAGATAGACCCGCCTTAAAGGACTTATGAGCCGTCATCTCCATTTACCACATATGTATGAAGTTCCCTATTGAACATGGGATTGCCACAATTAGGGATGACCAAGAAGGAGCAAGGAAATGCTACCTGAACTCAATAAGAAAAGGGATATCAACATGGTGCTAATGGACGTTGATATGGTGGACACCCCAGGAGATCAAAATTCTAGTCAAGAAGATATCGAGATGACGGATTCCCTTGAGCAGATGGTCATGATTAACTAATTGGACCATCATATTCTTGAGTCAGAATCCTGGGCAGCACCAGTGGATGAGCTAGAAAGCTTCTCAGTGGATCATCGAGACCCCACCAAGGCATTGCAGGTGGGAAAAAACCTATCATTGGAGACTAAAGAGAGACTCAAGGATTTTTTATATAGAAATGTTGTCTTTGCATGGAGGCACGAGGACATGGTAAGTATTTTTTCGAAGGTCAATTGTCACTATCTGAAAATTGATCATAAGGTTATCTTGCATAGACAGAAGAGAAGAACCCTCAACCTGAAAAGATATGAGGTCCTGAAGGAGAAAGTGCAAAAGTCGATAAAGAACGACTTCATTTAGAGAGGCAATTTACCCGAAGTGGATCTCAAACCTAGTCTTGGTAAAGAAACACAATGGTAAATGGAGGGTGTGCATAGATTTCTCCAACCTTAACCAAACTTGTTCAACTGACAGTTTTTCCCTTCCGATGATAGACCAACTTGTGGACTCCACTGCTGGGCACGAGCTTTTGAACTTTATGGATGCCAATTCAGTTTATAATCAAATCTCTATACACCTAACAGACAAGGAAAACACCTCTTTTATCACTGACAGATGTCTTTATTGTTTCAAGATGATGTCATTCGTGCTAAAAAGTGCTGGTACTACATACCAGAGACTCGTTAAAAAAATGTTTGCCAACCTCATTAGTAGAATAATGGAGGTCTACATAGATGGCATGCTTGTAAAGAGCTCGAAGGTAGATGACCATGTAAGGCACTTGGATGAAACTTTTCAAATTCTACGAAGGTACAGAATGAGGTTGAACCCCTTCAAGTATGCGTTTGGTGTTGCCTTAGGCAAATTTCTAGGATATATGGTTAACCAAAAGGATATAAAGGCGAATCCAGAAAAAATCTGAGCTTTGGTAGATATGAGGTCTCCTAAAAAACCAAAGGAAGTGTAAAGATTGGCAGGGCGTGTGGCGACTTTAAGTCGTTTTATCTCGAAGGCTACCTACAATTGCCTCCCATTCTTTAACATCTTAAAATGAGGCAAGAAGTTCAATAGATGGAGTAGTGTGAACAGGCTTTCTAAGGGCTGAAAAAGCTCTTAGGATAGGCCCCCATTCTCTCAAAACCAAACTCTGGAGAGGCTTTGCAACTCTATTTAGCTGTTTCTAATTAAGCCGTTAACACGGTTCTCTTAAGGGAAGATGATACCCTCTAGTTTCTGTCTATTTGTGAGTAAGGCAATTTCGGTTGCCAACACCCGCTACCCTAACATGGAAAACTTAGCTCTAGCCTTGATCATTGTATCTAGAAAGTTGAGGCCATACTTCCAAGCTCACACAATACTCGTGTTGACCAATTTCCCATTCAAGAAAGTGCTTCAAAAACTCGACTCTTCGGGAAGGTTACTAAAATGGATGATTGAGTTTTGTAACTTTAACATTGTTTACAAAACGAGAATGTCTATCAAAGGCTAGACTTTAGCGAACTTCATGGCAGAATTTGCCAACTCCCGAAGATGGACGAAATAATGGAGCCCCCAGAACCTCTTACACGGAACTTATTTATGGATGGTTCATCTGGGGACACAGACTCAGGAGCGGTGTGGTCCTGATTAGCCCGAAAGAAACAAGTTTAATTGCATAGTGAGGTTCAAGTTCATGAACTACCAACAATGTGGCAGAATATGAGGAACTACAAAGTTAGCTAAAGAAATACAAGTAAAGAGATTACTCAATAAAAATGATTTCCAGTTAATAGTTAGCTAGGTAAATAGCAACTTCACAATTAGAAACAAGAGTATGTCTACGTTTATCAAAATGGTGGTAGATTTACTCCCATCTTTTGAGAAATTCGAGTTAGCTCAAATTTCGTGTGTTGAAAATGCCCACGCCTATGTTTTGTCCAAGCTGGCTAGTAGTAAGATTCGGAACTATTAACGATTGTGCCGATTAAACACCTCTCGGAGCCCTCCCCTGCTAAAGAGAAAGAGGTAATGTGGGTAGAAGGAAAGCCTACATGGATGCAACCTATAATGGCATTTCTTAAATATCAAACCATTCCCAACAACAAAGATGAAGCTTACAAACTTAGGATAAGGACAACCCACTTTGTATTCTAGGATGATGTGCTCTACAAAAGAGGTTTCTCCTTGCCAGGGCTCCGGTATATCGGAGGAGAGGAAGCCACCTACATCCTCCATGAAATTCATGAAGGTGTTTACAATAATCACACTAGATGACTGGCGCAGGCACAAAAAGCACTACATGAGGGGGCATTATTGTTCCACTTTGAAAAAACACGCGATCCAATTTGTACGAAAATGCGATAAATATCAACGCTTTTCTCCTATCTAGAGATAACCTTCCCAAAAGCTGATAATGGTATCTAGCACATGACTATTTGTTAAATGGGGATCGACCTTTTAGGTCCCTTACCCAAGGGTAGAGGTTGTGCGAGCTTTGCTATAGTCACCATTAATTACTTCACAAAAATAGGTTGAAGTTGAACCTTTGACCAAGAACACAGAAACCAACACTTTCAAGTTCATGTGGAAGAATATAATATGCCGGTTCAGAATTTTCTATTCAATTGTCTCGGATAATGGGCACTAGATTGATAACGAAAAGGTCATAGACCTGTGTGAGGAACTTGGGATCAAGAAGCATTTTTTAACACCTCACCACCCTCAAGAAAATGGACAAATAGAGGCTGTAAACAAAGCTACTAGGTATACTTTGAAAATAAAACTTGACGCCTCCAAAGGAGCATGGGTCGATGAACTGCCACAAGTATTGTGGACAATTCAGACTGCAAGTCGAACCCCAACTAGATAAATCCCATTCTCAATAGCCTACGGTGCAGAAGCAATGAGCCCGGTGGAAGTCGGGTTACCTTTTTCTCGTCGATTGCAATTCAACAAAATATCCAATGACGAGTTGAGAAGATGTGAGCTCGATTTCTTCGATGAAAGGAGGGATGAATCCCTGGTAAAATTAGCTGTATATCAAAGGAAGATGACATATTACTACAATGCGAAAGTTAAGAAAAAATCATTCCGGATAAATGACCTCGTGCTTCGAAGAGTTTTCCTATATTCCAAGGAACCAAGTATAGGCATGTTGGGTCCAAATTGGGAAGGACGGTATAGCATCAAAGAAGAGCTACAACATGACACTTATTGGATAGAAGACCTGCATCGAAAAATGCAGCATCGCCCATGGAACATAGAGCATATTAGAATATACTACCAATGAATGAGTTTTACGGCTGGATGAACCTTCCCAACCCTTGTAAATATTTTGAAATGATTCAATAAAAGTTTGTTTAGTCTAATACATCTAAGACACAAGATTTTCATGCTGAAGCTGAACTTTATGGAAGAAACCCCTACATGAATGAACCATGCACCATGTAGGAAAGTATGAGCGTCTTGGATGAGAGAATCAGATCCGAAAAAATTAATTACCTTATTGATTCTCCGAGGTATACAACACAAGCCTCCCATGATGAAATTGAACTTCATAGGAGAGCCCCTTAATGGATGAACCATCTTCCTTCTCGAAGAAAATGATCGAATCCCAAAAAAGGATTACCTCATTGGTTCTCTGAGGCGTATAACACAAGCCTCCCACGACGAAACTGAACGTCATGGAAGAAGCCCCCTACATGGATGAATCATCCACCATGGAAAAAAGCATGGACACCTTGAAAAAGAGGATCGGATCCCAAGAGGGATTACCACATAGGTTCTTTGAGGCATATAGCACAAGTTTCCTATGCCGAATCTGAACTTCATGGGAAGCGTGGGCACCTAAAAGAAGACGATCGGATCCCAAAAGAGATTGCCTTATTGATCTTGTGAGGTGTGGAGCACGAATTTCCCACTACAAAGTTGAACATCATGAAAGTGAAAATAACGTTAAAGTTGAACGTGTTTGAAGATTACTCATGCTACAATTGTTGGAAAGATAATTCATTTTTTGGATGTTGTTATATTTACTTTAATTTAGCTTCTAAGTTATATTGTTAAAGTTATGTACCTAATGGAGGTCCCAATACTTGTAAGTTATATTATTTAAGTTATTGCTGAAGTCCCAGCTCAAACAAGAAGATAGAGAAACATGTACTTCATTAAACAGAAAATTTATACAATTGGGGGCCTCAATCATTACATAAGAAGACAATAAAAATTCCTATACTATGCTGGAAGTGGCAAGGAATTTTACGCCTATGTAGCAGGCGCTTTAGAAGCTAGGGCTTCTTGGCATGAAGCTTCATCCTCGAGAACTCCCTCTATTATTTTGCTTCCATTACATCATTAGCTGGGTTCTGAGGTACATCTTCTAAAATCAGAAGCATTGAGTTCTGGGTAAAGTTTTCCTACCCTCTCCACTATTTCAACATAGGCAAATCTCCTCCAATAGGTATCGAAGCCCTGATACTCTTTCGTCAAATGAAAGTTGGCAATGTAGTCCTTCACGAATTCCTCACCTGCTTTCTGAGCATTATCCTTCACTTAGTGTCTTATTTGGGTCAGTAGAAACCCATTGGCATCCTTGACCCCAGTGTTCTCTAAATTGGCCTTCTCCAAAATTTCGGTCGTTAGCTTCTGTTGATTGTTTGAAGTTTCAATCATTTTTGTCAAGGAAGCAACCTCGTACTAGGATTCATGGACCTTCCTTTTCAGAGTTTCGATCTCCACTAAGGCGGAATCCTACTTAGCTGGCTCTTCAACTCGTGGGCCCTTAGCTCTTTAGGTTGAAATTTATTTTCTGATAGCCCTAGAATAACTAATCAAGAGGGGGGTAAATTGGTTTTTAAAACTTTTTCGAAAAATTAATCTAAATTCAAGTAAGCAAATACTAAATAGATTAATTCAAGTAGTATGCACAAATATAAAAGCGATAAGTAAAGGAGAGAGAGGATGCAAACGATATAATTGTGGAGGTTCGATCCAAAGCAATGATCTACGTTCTCGGTTACTAAGCTCTCCAGTACGAGTAAGGCCTTTTCACTATATTGATTAACTTATGGTGCAATCCAACCATTTACAACGCTTTTGGTGACTTATAAACAATGAGCACTGATCTTTATACAATGTTGAGCTTTACGAGACCTCAACATAACCCACACTAATGAGCTTTACGGGACCTCATTATGACATACACGGTGACTTACAACAAAGAGCACTGATCCTTATACAATGTTGATCTTTAAGGAATTTCAACACAACTCACACTTTATTAAAGTAATTTTACAATGAAATTCCCCTCTTGATAAATAATACAAACAAATTAAGTACTAAGAAAGGCTAACACTTCAATGAATAGTAATAAATGATAGATCAAGTGTTAGATGAAATTTTTTTATGAATATGAAAGTCAAAAATTAGATTCAATCAATCAAAGTGTTCCAATGAGAAGATGAAGAAATAAATAAATACAATGTAAGTTCAAAAATTTTTTCAAGAAAAATTTCTCTTTTAATGAATGATTGTAATAAATTAAGTGCTAAGAGAGAAATGAGAAATTTCGATGAATAAGATTGATTTTTCAAGTTTGATTCAATCAATCAAAGTTTCAATATGAAAAAGTAGAAAAATTTATGCAATGTAAATGCTAGGAACTTCTTCAAAAATTTATTTCTCTCTTAAGATAAATATAAATAAGTTAAGCACGAAGAGAAATAAAAAACTTGGATGAGAGAAATGATTTTCAAAGATAAGATCAATCAAAAGTTTTTCAGAATAAAAATGATTTGATAATAATAAATAAGATGAGAAATTAATACAATTTTTGGTTGAAAAGAATCTCAATTGAATGCTCTACAGTGTTGAAATGAATGGCAAGTGAGTTAGTATTTATAGTAGTCAAACTGTCCAATGTTCCGCCCAACCGAACGACCATCTGGATGTCCGGAACTCATCCGGATAACCAACTAGCCATTGCAGTCAGAATGGTAAAAAAATTGACTGTTGGGGATGAACCGGATCTGGACGTCCGGATTGATAGAAGTTTTTCTGTCAAACCAGACGGTCCAATTGGTCAATCGGACGTCTGGTTGACCATTGACCATTGACATTTTTTTAGAGATGTGATCTAAGTTCAACTATCACTTTGAAAAATTAATTTTACTTATGATCAAAAAATATTTTATGTAAGTGATATGAAAATAACTCTTACATTTACATTTACTAAAGATTAAAATATTAAAATGTGAGTTATTATCATTCATTACTAAAGATTAAAATATTATACATTTACATATGATCTCGAAACCTAGAATTTGTTCTTGCTTCGAAGTTTTTTTTTCATGTTTGGCTCTTAAACTCTTGATCTTGATCTTTCTTGACGTTTGGCTTTAATGCCTGACTTCGATCTTGACCTTCTTCATAAGCCCGATTTCATAGTCTTGATTTTGATCTTTCAAGCTCTCGTCCCAAATGATTTGACTTGAATACTTAACTTTCACTTTGATCTTCATTTCGAGTCCGATTTATGCTGTGTTAATTTTGGAAATACTTGATTAATTTTAACATTGAACTATCATCACTCAACATCAATTGTTAAAAATAATATTAATCTTATTTGTTATGATCAGAACATTAAGAATGGAATCAACCATAGGTCAACTTATTTTCTTCATTTCCTCATCCATTGAGGCCAACATTTCAACCAACTCCAGATTACGTGTCTAAATATCTTTTAGCACTTCTTGACACTCAAGGACTACCCTAAAAGCACTGGCACTTTGGCTCATCGGTGTCACTATCAGATCCACTGCATCGCAGGTAGAGACATAATTCTGCCACTTTTTCAATCCAAAATTTGTAAAAATTGGCAGTAGCACTACGGGCCTCAGGTGGCAGCATCTCCATTACTATTGGGGCAATCTTTTTATCTTGCCCAGCTAAGAATCGTCCGGATTTTCTCACCACTGGTGCCATTTTTACAGCTTCAGGGTCTGCTCTACCATATTTGTAGCCTCTTCATTGGCCACTTTAGGCTTGAAGGCCTTAACAACATCGAACGAAGCCTACAACAGCTTTAGACGAGAAGGTAGGGTCTACTTGGCAGCCAGGTCAATGGTGGCGCTGAACTTGTTGGAAGAAGGGTCGGAGCTATGAGTTAATTTTCTTTTGTTTTAGGGCTCTTTTAACTTTCCCTTGTCGTTACCAGCTTTCTGGGCCCCTTCATCATTCCTTTTCTCAGCATGTCCCTTGTTGAGGCATTCTAGCTTCTCCCTGACATTCTTTGTAGATGAGGGCTTTAAAGCCCTAGAGTTCACTGTGGATATGGCTCTTAATATCTAAGCCATGTCAGGGGTGGGGTACTTCTTCCTACTAAATTCATCTACAACAAGTGGAGATTGTGTTTCGAATATTGTGTATCAAACATAGGGAATTGAAATTTACCTTTAGAAGCCATCAATTCGAAGTCCAGAAAGAATTTGCTTCAGTCGATTAGGCGGTTGAAGTGGCGTGATCTTTGTGGACTTCGGTAGATGTCTTTGATAACGACCCACTTGGCCTAGGAAAGTTCGAAGCGAGTCCCTGAAACAAGAACTCACTAATTTTCACACATCTCAACCTCGGATAGCAAGCACGTTTGTGGGCTTCAAGCACTATGAGTTCTATGGAATCTGAGATTTTATATTTTTCCCTAATTTAGCAATCTTCTGGAGTTCATTGCAGAGGAGATTCATGTAGCCCCTCACCTCACCTCAAACTCAATGGGGCCTTCACTCATCGCCCAATAACCTCTATCCGACCCCCAGGCATAGCCTGTTTCCCAACCTTGGCAGTAGTGACCCTTCCACCATTAACACTCGATCTGGAAGCCATTAAATTGAAAAAACAAAAGATGGAAAGGATGGGAAGACATAAAACTTCAAGAAAATTACCTAAATAAAAGGAAGCTCTAGGAATGCAATGTTGCCAAAGAACATAAATGACCAAAAAAAGTTTTCGATTGCTGGAGAAATTTGGGGAATTTTTCATAAGTAAAAAACTGATACAATGACCATGATTTTGGCTTTTATAGGAAAGAAGGACGAAGCCCGGCCATTGGATCTAGATCTACTTCATCTGAAGCGTCCATTTTTAACTTGATCTAAGGCTCAACTAATGATGGTGAGGATCCAAGTTTGAATATCTTGAATTTATGAAATCATTTTAGAATGATTGATTAGACTATTGTAATGAGTAAAAATTTCAATCAATTTTGTCAGCATAGGTTATGAAGTGATCACTTCCTTTTGGGGACTTTAATGCGCCACAAGCTAGTATAGTCAAAATTGATACCTAAGATGTGATACTTCGGTAGAGAAGATAAAGTCGCGTGTCCTCTCGTCCAATGGTTACTATTTCACACGTAACACTATAAATATTCCTCATTTGTGTCATTTGAGAATAATTCAAAGATATTGATTACAAGCCATATATTCTCTTTCTTTCTGATTAATCTTGAGTTTTTAGTGTTTGAGGTCAGAAATCTTGTTTGTGAGTTTGGCTCTTAGTTGCTCATTCATTATCCTGTTATTTATCTCATATATTTTGTCGAAGCCCAGACATTTTTTCTCATGTTATTGTCGATTGACAATCATTCCACGCGTGTTGGAATTATTTTGAGAGAACGCGAGCGGGCCCGGTATCTATATCCACGTCTATGGTGTACATAACAAGGTCAACATACCCAAATCAAGAAAATAAAAAAGTATATTTCAAATAGGCAATGAAATTTTCAAATTAGTATCAATAATATTAATTAAAACTAACAAATTTTTTAGAATTGTCACAAGATAATACAAGAGGAAAAAATAATGACGTCTTAGTGTATGGTATGTTATACTTCAAAATTTTCAATTTTTTAATAGTTGAATACAATGAATAAAGTTTAGCGACCACTCGAATCATTTAAAGTTCAACCAAAAAGCATGACGAATGTATAAGTTCAGTGACTAATGGAACATCGCGAGTGAGTGACAGAGTGCAACATGTTAAATTTTAGTAGAAAGCTCGAAAGCCTTTTAAAAGTTCAGTGTTTAATGAAATATGATCAAAGAGTGATGGAGTGCAATGTGTTAAAGTTCAATGACCACTCGAAAGTATTTTAAAGTTCAATAAATAAAGCGTGACAAATATATAAATTCATTGCCTATTGTAAAATGAACAACAATTCTCTTACCTATTGAGATAAAGTTTGTCTTCATTTTCTTAGTTTTACGTTTTTTTGTGAAAGCTTGATTGTGTTCAATTATAAGCCGATAATACTATTTGTAGTCACTTACTGAAAAAAGAAAAACTAATCAAACTACTAAGTAAGGTAGGGAAAACTATTTGTAATAAATTTTCAAATTATCAGCATTCCATGGTCTTGAAAGTGGTCTTCCCGACATATCTCTTAGGTTGTATGCTTTTCGCGGATTTATTATATGACTTCGAAAGGTTCTTCTCAAATTGGCACAAGTTTACCAGGGGCATGATCAACTGCTTTGACACTTCTAAGTACTAGTTCCTCGACCTAAAACTTTTTGGGTCTTACTTTATTATTGAAGTACCTTGCTATTCTGTTTTAGTATGATATAACCCTTAAGGTAGCTTGCTCATGTACTTCTTCAAGGAGGTCTAGGTGCTTAGCTGTATGATCCAGAACCTCGAGCTCCAGTCCCCAAAAGTTGGGAATTCTAACCTCGATTGGAACTGCAACCTCAACACCAAATGCTAACATCAAAGGGATATTATTCATCAGTGTTTTGTGAAATGTTCTGTATGCCCAAAGTATAGAGGGTAGCTCGTTGGGCCAAGTACCACTTGTATCCCTGATCCTTGTTCGGAAGTCTTGCAATATAATCCAATTTGTCGCATATGTTAAGTCATTGCTTTGAGGATGTGAAACGAACATCAAACGATGGCAATCTCGAGATTGGTGCAAAAGTTTCTGAACTAAGAATTATCAACTCATGTGTCGTTGCCACTTATCAGAGCTTTGGGTATCCCGAAGCTGCAAATAATAAACTTCCAAATAAATGCCCTAAGTTTGGGCTCTAAAACTGTTGTGAGGGGTTCTGCCTATGCCCACTTATTAAAATATTTAACTGCTACAACAACGAACTTCAATTAACCTATTGTCACAGGGAAAGGCTCAAGGATGTCGACAACCGATTGTTCAAATGGGAGCTGAACAGTGGATGAGGGTAAGTTTCTCGACTAAGGATCTTTGATGATTCTCACACACTTCTTCATGGATTTCTTTTAAGGCCTGGGAAGATTCTGGAGGCTCAAAGCACCTGGGATATGAGAGTGTGAAGCTACTACGGAATAGAAATCCTCTGATCATGCCGCCTCGTTGTTGGTAGCCTCGAATTCAAATTTGAGTCATGGCGATGGTAGGGTTACCTTTAGCTCCCGAAGCCTTAGGGTGAGTTCTACTATGAAGTAGACCAAGGCATGTGCCTTAGTAGAATGTCGAGGTTTAAACTCTCTGTCAAAGTCACCAAGTTTAATTGCCTATTTTTATAGTGTTCCAGAGACATTGGGCTTCTGAAGTATGTGCTTGAGTGGCTGATTTGTGAGCACTATAATTTGATGAGACTAAAAATATTGTCATAGTTTTCGTGCCGTCATGACCAAGGTAAGAACAAGTTGTTCAGCCACCGTATATCTGGTCTTTGCGTCAAGTAATAATTTGTTGACATAGTAGATGGGTTGTTGAGGCTTGTGAACCTCTTTTACCAATACACCACTTACTGTATTTTGATAAGCGGTTAAGTACAAAACAAAGCTCGTATATTATCCAGATTGGCCTTAATTCCCCTATGTGTGATCATAAAGCCCAGGAACTTACCTGACGCTACTCCAAATACACATTTTATAGGATTTAATTTCATTTGATATTTTGAAGTGTGGTGAATTACTTCTTCGAGGTCGGCAATATATTGGTCAACCTGTTTACTCTTTACTACCATGTCGTCAATGTATGCCTCAATATTTTTTTCAGTTAAATTAGCAAAGAATTTATTAATGAGCCTTTGATATATTGCCCCTACATTATTTAATTCAAATGACATCCTTTGATATATTGCCCCTACATTATTTAATTCAAATGGCATAACCTTATAACAATATATGACAGTGTAGCCATGAAGGATTCCCAAGCTCAACGACGGAAGATGAACACAAGCAAAATCTGCAATACCTAAAACAGAGAGTCGAAATATGTCCTCCTCACCCATCCATTATTTAAGTTCGCGAGAATGAAATTTATGCAAAAGTCTATGAGTTAAAAGCATGTAAAAGCATATCTGAATAATGAATTGTAGGCTTATATTTATCTAGGCAGATGATGCAGTCCTGATATGATTAAATCACTTAGTGTCTTATCCTTTTAAATGACATACAATATGTTAAAATTCTATTAGGATAGGACAAATGAGGACTCAACCTTATCTGAGTTAGATAAGCTTCAATTTATAGAAGTAGAGTTTTGTTAGGCCAAGTGTTATTGATCGGGAATAATGACAATGTATTTACCCGAGGTGCTACAGAAATATCGCATGGATTTTATACCCAAGGAGGTCGGCGAGGAAGTCTACTAAGGGTGTGTTTGATGGATATTATTGAGGAAAGAATGTATTTTAAATAGTGATATGATGAAAAATATGTGGTTAAAAAGTAAGGAAAATTTATTGATGTGATGGAAAATATTATTTTATTGAAAAATGTATGGTTGAAAATAAGTTATGAAATAATGTATTTTGAAAGAATTTGTGTCAAATAGGGACTTAAAAAATTACCTAAAAAAAAAGCGACATAATAAAATAATGAGTGAGTATTGTGATCCCACAAAGATTGTTGATTTAGAATGTGTTTGATGAATATTATTGAAGAAATAATATATTTTAAATAGTGATATGATGAGAAATATGTGGTTAAAAAGTAAGGAAAATTTATTGATGTGATGGAAAATATTATTTTATTGAAAAATGTGTGGTTGAAAATTAGTTTTGAAAGAATGTGTGTCAAACAGTGGCTAAATGGATCAAAAATGGGCTTGGTATAACAGCTCAGGCATAGACCTTTTTTACCATATCAGACATCACAAGGGAGTGACAGGAAATTGAAGCTTCATTCCGAAGAAAGGAAATTGAGGCATGCAGATTCAGCTATTGAAAGAACAAACGCCAAGTTGTCCATGTATTTCCTATGTTAATGTTTTCATTGTAGGCATTGGCTGAGAAACTTAGGACCGAGAAGATTTTAGAAGTGTTAGAAAATAAATATATTTTATAACACCCTGAAATAGATATAGATGGCATTACTGAAGAAGAAAGGCATATGCTGAGGAAAGTGGGTCTGAGGATGAAATCTTTTATTCTTTTGGGTAAGTGTTCATATTCTGTAGTTCTCCAACATTAAAAATCTAGTTTGTGGGCATACGAAAATCATTTTAAATTTATCATAGCAGAGGGCTCGAACAGGGTCGATTATGAGATTTTGGGGGCCTTAAACTAACTTCAAATATAGGGCCCCAATAAATATTTTTAAAAATAAAAAAATTTTACTAAATAAAATATTCAAAATTACAAAAATAATAATCTAAAACTTTTAAATGTGAAAATTAAATTTTCTAGAATTTTGATAGAAAATCAATAATTATACTATTACAATAAAGATAATGGTCAATTCATTCAACATTTTTTTGTGTCAAATTTTGTATTGAAGGTAAAATTTCATTAAATTCAATTTTGAGAAAATCATCTCGACATATGTAACTCGGTTTGAAATTTTTTTAAAATTAAACAAAAATCCAATAGTATTTTATATTTTAGAAATTGTTCAAACCTCAACTAAGTAAAGAAAGAGTTTTATCAACTATATATGAGAAATAATCAACTCTAAAAGATTTTTTAGCTAAATATATTATCTCATCATTGATATTTTCATAAAAGTGTTTCTTCCTATGAATAATAAGTTTTTCATGAAATGTATATTCAACTTTCATTTGAACGGTAATTTCTCTAAGGCCCTGTTTGATACGAATTTTCTAGAATTTTGATAAAAAATCAATAATTATACATTACAATAAAGATAATGGTCAATTCATTCAACATTTTTTTGTGTCAAATTTTGTATCGAAGGTAGAATTTTATTACATTCAATTTTGAGAAACTCATCTCGACATAAGTAACTCTCAAGCAATTAACATTTGCGGTTTGAAATTTTTTTAAAATCAAACAGAAATCCAAAAGTATTTTATATTTTAGAAATTGTTCAAACCTTAACTAAGTAAAGAAAGAGTTTTATCAACTATATATGAGAAATAATCATCTCTAAAAGATTTTTTTAGGTAAATATATTATCTCATCATTGATATTTTCATAAAAGTGTTTCTTCCTATGAATAATAAGTTTTTCATGAAATGTATATTCAACTTTCATTTGAAAAGTAATTTCTCTAAGGTCCTGTTTGATACGAAGAATTTTCCAAGTTGAAAATTATTTTTCATTTTCCACATTTTAGGCTGTTTGTTAGAAAAAAATTTCTAGACAATTGGTTTCCAACTTATACTTCACGTAACCCCATTTTCCACATTTTCCTTGAATTGATTTTCCCATGGTTTTGGTGGTTTTGGTTTTCTAGACAATTTTTTTTTTTTTTTGGAAATTGAAATAAATTCTATCCCCAATTGTAACAAATTTTATCTCTTTAATAAACAATTTACATGGAAAAGAAAGTCAAATGAACATCAAAAGATCTCAAATTTTAATATTTTTCAGGTGAAAAATTATACCAATCAAACACAATTAATTGACAATTCTCATTAAATAAGTTCTAGACAATTTAATTCCCTGAAATACATTTTCTTTCCACTCAAATTTCATTCTTTCAATCAAATGGACCCTAATATTAATCTTGTCAGATTCAAATCCCTCTATGTTTCAAAAAAATAAAAAATGTTCTTTTAAGTTACTAATATTACCATCAATTGACACATTATCACTTTGTAATATTTTGCTTAATCTGTTAATAGCACACGATATATTGTATCAAATAATCATTCCAAATAAGAACTCAAATCCATAATGTCAGAAAATAAAATTTTAGTATCTCTCTATACCTTATAGTCATCACATGTTTCCCCCAAGTGTTTTAAATCGACTTTAATATTTGACACTTGAAATTTTATTACTTTTAACACTTTCAACTTGACTTTCTTAACGTGTTTTTGATAGTGTCTTGAATGTCAGTATTTCACATTACCTTTTTAAAAAATTCATCATTTTGTAGAAGATGAAAACTATATATGCATTGAGAATTTTTTTTTAAAAAAAAAAAAGGAAAAAAAAATGATAACCTTTATGCAAGAATTTGTCATATCACAATATACAAGATTTAGACCGATAACCACATGATGTGTAAAATGCCTTGAATTACTTCAAGTATTCTTTTCTGTAATCATTAATGATTTCCTTTCATATTAGATGGGATATAAATGTAATAATTAAAAAAATGATTAACTTAATAGTTTCAAATCAATTTTTTAAAAAAAGAAGAAGAAGAAGAAGTTACCAAAAATATAAAATAAAAAATAAAAGAAGGCAAAAAATCTTAAATAAAAAATCGTACATGTCAATATTAATATAAAAGACGGTAAATAAATATAAGCTAGAGAATTTACAGAAAATTGAATTTGGGAATGAGAATTAAGGACGATTAAAAAAGCAGAGAAAATAAAATAAAAGTTGAAATGTCTCTTGACAAACAAAAGAAACGATAAAGAGAAAACAAATAGAAAATGAAGAATCGGCCTGAATATGAGAAAAAAGAAAGAAAAAAATAAAATGAAAAGCCAATAATATATTAAAAAAAATTTTAACTTTGAAGAATATAAAACTTTTTTTGAAAGATTTTCTTTCTTACGTATATAATAATAGTAAAAAAATGATTTGAGGTGACGGGGCGTTAGACGATCGCCTGCCCCGCATATAGTCAAGATCAACACTCGGATCGAGGTCATAGTAGTTGGACAAAAATCTAAAAAGAATGAAGAATGGAACAAATGATGTAGCAGCAAGAACGCCGAAAAACACAACAATGAGACTTGTACACATAATTGTTGTCCTCAAATGATATATGCCCCATCTAGGATAAAATTTGGTACTTAAAAGGACTTATGACAAATGGTTTGTAGGATTGAACAAGTCTTAAAGAAGAAAACACTTAATCACTTGTGTTTTTCTTCCTAACCTTGAATAACACTTTAAGGAGTTTGAATATGTTTGTCAGAATTAGGAAAATGCTCGGAAAGTATGCATGACAGCAATGGAAACAAAGAAAATGAAGAAGATAAATATGAATATCGAAACGAGGCTTGATAACGAAAATAATATCGTTATCCTCAAACGATATTTGCCACCTCCACAATGCTTTTAAGGATTAAAATTAACAAATAATTTGTAAGATTGTCAAGTCTTAAATGAAGAACACAAAAAGAAAAGTGATTCTTCAAGTAGAACAAGTAAAAATTTAGGAATTGATTATGTGAAGTAACCAAATTTGATTGGAATTTTTGGATGAATAATTGAATGATTTCATGTTTTTAGAATGAAAACTAACATGTATTTATAGTTTTCAACCACTTATGCATGAACTGCTTTCAACACAAGAAGAATAGATGCAATGTTTCACCATTAAACCACCAGAAAATTCGAAAAAATCAACCCAACGGTCGGATATTACTACTATGCGACTGCATAAGCTATAACTATGTGGTCACTAGTTATAACGGTTGCAGCCCCAAAATTTCCTGCAATCGCCTATGTGACCGCATGCCAATATAGCCTATGCGATCGCATAAGCCATTTATATGGCGTCAAGCCTGATTTTTCCTCTTCTTTCCAGGTTCATCCATCCATGATCATTTTAATTCATTCATTCAAGGTTTTTCACGATTTTGAACAACAATTCCAACAATTCCTCACTTGTTCAAAATCAATGTTAATCACATAATCAAATATCAACACTCATGCATAAAAATTAGATATCTTGTGATTTGAATCTAATCATAGTGTAAATCTCATAAAGTATTATCGAAATTTCAGGTAATTAGAACGCTTTGAACCACTTATTCCTTGTGACAATATCGATGAAATCACACACACAAGTATTAAATTTCCACAAGATCCTCTAACTCGTTTAGTGCTAATATGGCCTTACATTTATCCTATTTCTTTGAACTTTTAAAGAGAAAAAACTCCAATTCTCTAATGAGATGGCACCACCTCGAAATTCACATAGGTGAAGTTATTTTAGTATATTTGTTACTTTTAGAGATACTTGTACTTCGTGCTGAATTTCATTAAGAGTTTTAAATATAACTCATCCCTCCAACAGTAACAACCAA
>CAIGRN010141823.1:0-15272 GCA_903798345.1 Fraxinus anomala
TTTTATTTTTTTTTTAATTATTATTATTATTATTTTTTTCACATGTTACTTTTTCATATAAAATTTTAATTATTTTGAGCAACTTTTATGACGTGAGTTTGTTGAAAATTTTATAAATTGTAGTCCACTCCCACATCCTTTTGTGGCTCCGCCCCCGGTTCCACATATAATAATAATATGTACTTTTATTTTGTTTGAACTTGTCAAAATGTAATTTTCAATTCTTTATGAAAAACAACATTTTTGACAATATTATAAACACTTCCTCCATTTTAAAAATTAGAAAAACTTCTTACTCGCCCCTACGTGGGCTCCATTAAAATTAGTTTTTAGGGGGGGAAAATGTATTTTGAAGTAGCGATAAAAAGCAAAGTTCATTTCACATTTTTTTTATCTTATGCTATATTTTAAATTATATTTTTCTTTGTTCGTAATATCAATTTAAATGAAAAATTTTGTTTTTAGTTTAAAGAAAGTTTTAATTTCGTGTCCCTCTTTTCCTACGAAAATATTTAAACTCATAATATCGACAGAATTGATCAAAATTACAAATAATAGTAAAACTCAAAAGAGACATTTGTAATTTATATTTGTTTCTATCTTTTAATATGTTTTATTGAACATGAAGTGACAAATATTCTTATGTTCAAAATTAATTATTTTATTTAATTATAAAAAATAGTCATAAACAAAAGTGAAGCAAAATCGTAAAGCAATTTCTTCTTCTTTTCTGTTTCAAAAGTTGCTTATCTTTCCTCATTGTGAAAATCAAATAAGATTCATAGTTCATTTAGTACTTGATCATTGCTTCTCATTTCAAGATGATTTACTATTTCGATAATTACTATATTGTAAATGGAAAAATAAAATTCCAAATCTCTCTCTCGTATATTTTCTATTATTAGTCCACTCTTTGTAATCCATTAATCCATGTTAAATTTTTTTGTATGTTTATTAGAACAAAACGTCTTTACCTTTCAATGCAAAACGCTCATCTCTTTCACTTTTAACTCAACACAAAATTGAAATTTTCTTTTCAAAACTCAAAGGTAATATAGGCTTCACCTTTAGACAAACCCACAAAAATACTTCTCTTCCTCAATATATGTTTGAATGATACTGTTATATAGATGCTCAAATAATATATTGAAGAGATTTTATCCTAACTCTGTTTCATCATATTCCAATTTCAGGTGAGCACCATTTTTTACTAATACGTTTTTCTCTAAACTTATTTTCAACCACATATTCTTTTAATAAAATAATTTTATACGTAAATTTAAAATTGTCCTACTTTTCAATTACACATTCTCCAAAAATCATTATTCTAAAATTCATTTTTATCAAATAATGAGACTCAAACAAGGGCTTAGTTTCACTTCTCCTCTTTAGTTTTCAGGCATTGAAGGTAGGCGTGGGTTGGATTGGTTTTAAGCCCAACCCACACCCAATCAAAAATTTTCGATTTTAAAATAATTCGAACTGAAACCAATTGATTCACTGTTGAAACTCAACCCAATCCAAACCGACCAAACTCGGGTTGGTTTGGGTTGGGTTGATTGGTTTGGACTTGAGTCCAATTCAAGTTGGACCCAGTTATTCTTTAGTTGGACAATTTTTTTATAAGCTCAATGGTTAGAACTTTTTTCATTGAATTTGAATTTTTTTTTTTTTTAAAGTTTGATACAATTTCCATTAGGACCAATTTCAGTTCCATTCAACAATTAAAATTGTTGTAAAACATGTTAAATAGATTATACCATGATCAAATTAAATATATATTAAATCAATTTAAATACATGTTGAATATCTGTATATTATACTTGTTGAATAAAATGAATTCAACCTAAATACCAAAAAATGTAAATCTCTTTCTTCAATTCAAGTATTTAGTCAAATCGAATCAAGAGTCGAGACACGAGTAGCAATGAANCAAATTAAATATATATTAAATCAATTTAAATACATGTTGAATATCTGTATATTATACTTGTTGAATAAAATGAATTCAACCTAAATACCAAAAAATGTAAATCTCTTTCTTCAATTCAAGTATTTAGTCAAATCGAATCAAGAGTCGAGACACGAGTAGCAATGAAAAGCAGAAGAGACAAAAGACAAAAGAAACGCAAGGTAGGGGATTTTGATCATTAAGTTTTAGGGTTTTTTTTTTTTAATTTTATTTTTTAAGTACTAGTTTTTATATTAGTATCTTTTTAGTTTATTGGGTTGAGTTGGGTTGTGTTGGATTTGATTTGATTGTGTTTTAATAGATACCCCGGAACTCAATTCAATCCGACCTAAAATTTGATTTCCCAACTCGAACCCAACCCAAATGAACTAAAAAACAACCCAAATCGATTGGTTTAGATTAAGTTGATCGGTTTGACTAGTTCGGATTGATTTTGTCCAGCCCTACATGAAGGTATGCATCTCTTACACTTTTTTGCTTTTTATGAAGCAATTATGACTCGGTGTCTTCTCTTGAGGCTATATTTATTAGATTAAATTCCATCTGTTCTTTTATTTTTTTTCCAAGATCGCTTCTTGTTTTCTTGGATTAATCGAAATTGTAAAGTTTTGCCTAATATCGAGGCTTTATTTTAATCGTAAAACAATTTTTTTACGTGGGTTTTGTCTCAAAACTTTTCATTTATTTTTAATTTTGAACTGCAATACTAATTTTTAATGTAATTTTTGTATCAATTTTCCTATATGTTTATATATTTGAAATAACCTAGGCGAGTTTTTAAATGAATTCAGTTTAATAACCTTCGTTAGATTCCCCTACTCAAATTTTGAAATTTTAGTGTGCTATAACATTTTGTTTAACTCACTTAAAAAAGTTTTACTTTCAAAGTGGCAAGTCGTAGTAAAATAGGAAATTGGTATAAACTAATTGAGTTAATGAAGATAAATTGGCTAAAACTATATTATCCTTGGTTTTTAAAAAGAAAATTTGATTTTTATGTTGAGTTAATGGAGCAATTAAAGATATGTGGATGAAATGACATTTTTCATAATGAAATGTGAAAATGAAGAAGAAAATCTCAAAAATAAAAGATGAGAACCCTTTACACGCATTTTGTGCTAATTAGGCTTCTTCAAATCCTAATCTTCTCCCCCTCCTTCCCTCCACACCCAGTCTCTCCCTCTCTCTCCAATCATCCATTTCTTAATCAATCATCAAAATTTCAAATCTCATGCTCTGCTGCTGTAAAACAAGAAAAGGGTAAAAAAACCACCGCCACCATCCAGTCCTTGAGCCCTTCCAAGAAACCACAGACAGAAGATTCCCGTGAGTAAAGCATAAAACTCGCTCACGGACCATACAACCACCCTCAAACCTTCATCTATGCAGACCTTTTTCTTCTGAGCTTTTACCTTTTTTTTCTAAGTTTTTATCCTTATATTCAAAACCATATTCTACAAATTTTGAAGGGAAAAACTTGAATCTTTTTGTATTTTTCAAACCCTAATCCCACTCTGTTATTTCTTGAAAATCCAAGAAAATCAGTAGATTGGCCAGAAAGTTAGGGAGTTTCCATCTAGGCACTTCCCGAATCTCCAAGATTTTGAGAGGATTATGTCATAGATGAAGCACATTGACAATAATCCATCAACCCCAGGGAAGTGCAAGATGGAGAAATCTCCATATAGCAGGCCAAGGCTGCATTATTCTCTAGCCAAGCTCACTTTCTGGTCCTTCGTTTTTATAGGCTCGATCTTCTTCTTGTTCTTTAGATCACCCTCTTCTTCATCACCTGTCCCCTCGGATCTCTCTAGGAGATCCCTCAGAACAAGATCCTATGCTGGCCCTGCTTGGGAAAAAAGGGTCAGGACCTCAGCTAAAATCAGGTCAAGAAATGGGATTTCTGTTTTGGTCACTGGGGCTGCAGGTTTTGTAGGAACCCATGTCTCGACTGCTCTCAAGCGCCGTGGTGATGGCGTTCTTGGGCTCGATAATTTCAATGATTATTACGATACGTCCCTTAAGAGGGCACGACAAGCGCACTTGGAGCGCACGGGGGTGTACATTGTTGAGGGTGATATCAATGATGTTGTCCTATTGAAGAAGCTTTTCAACATTGTTCCCTTCACCCACGTTATGCATTTGGCTGCGCAGGCTGGGGTACGATATGCCATGGAAAATCCTAGCTCCTATGTGCATAGCAACATTGCTGGCCTTGTTAGTGTTCTTGAGGTTTGCAAGAGTGTCAATCCTCAGCCTGCTATTGTGTGGTCGTCTAGTAGTTCTGTATATGGGTTGAATACCAAGGTGCCCTTTACAGAGAGGGATCGGACGGACCAGCCTGCTAGCTTGTATGCCGCAACTAAGAAGGCTGGTGAGGAGATTGCACATACTTACAACCATATATATGGACTTTCAATTACTGGATTGAGGTTCTTCACGGTTTATGGACCTTGGGGTCGGCCAGACATGGCATATTTCTTTTTTACTAGAGATATTTTGAAGGGGAAGTCAATTCCTATCTTTGAGGCAGCCAATCATGGTACAGTTGCGAGGGACTTCACCTACATTGATGATATTGTAAAGGGTTGTTTAGCTGCATTGGACACTGCTGAGAGAAGTACTGGTAGCGGTGGCAAGAAGAAAAGGCCAGCTCAATTACGGGTGTACAATTTGGGCAACACATCTCCTGTGCCCGTTTCAAATCTTGTGAGCATTTTGGAAAGATTACTCAAGGTGAAAGCAAAAAGGTTGATTATGAAATTGCCGAGAAACGGGGATGTGCAGTTCACACACGCGAACATCAGCTTGGCTCAGAATGAGCTTGGCTATAAGCCCACAACAGATCTGCAGACGGGGTTGAAGAAATTCGTTCAGTGGTATCTCAGGTACTATGGCAATGGGAAGAAAAGCACGCAATGACAATCTTTTCAATTGTGCGGTAGAATCACTTAATTGGTGTTCATTTTGATTCTTATGATTTTTTAAACCTATTATCGTTTGTTGTCCAATTACCTTGTTTTATCTTGTTGATTTTATCTGAGGAAATTCATGATCCACGAGGAAGAAGTTTATGTGGTCGGTGGGCATTGCTTGCACGGGCAGTCTTATCTGTATCAAAAGACAATAACGACTTTTGTTCTGTCATGGGCATGTATTTGTTGTAGTATTACCATTGTAGCATCATTGCTAATACAGTTAATTTGCTGATTGATGGATCTGTATCTTATATATGAAATTCAAATAAAAATAGCATAGATACTTTAGCCGTTCTTTCGACTTCACTTGTTGCATAATAACTGCTGCTGTAAAGTCTGATGTATTAGGTTAATGTATCTTGACGGGTTGTTATTGTGTTGAGATTAACTTTTTGTCCTTCAATGTAAGAGCTCTATCTTAATCAAATTATTGCTACTTTCAGCTTTTGCCAATTTTAGAATCCATATAGTTGCTTCTCATCCTTGCTGTACTAATTTAGGTAATGAATCTATGTTTTATCTTCGTGAATTATTATTTGTTAGGACCTTTCTCAGTTTCTATTTGCATGTTCATATGCGTAGGATTATGCTTATGTTGGATGGTTAATTAAGTGACATCTTTAATGGGACCCATATCCATAGATTTAAGAGGTCAATCACTTAATTGACACTCTACTGACCACGAGTAGTCTAGATAAATAGCATTATTCTTGGTATTATAGTTTAAGGACGCGTATAAGGATGTACTGTCTAGTCAAAGTATGCCTTTTCATTTGTCTGGTGGATGACTTATTACGGAACAAACAGAATGTGAAGAGAAACGATAAGGAGATGCTACCATTTTAAATGACATTACTAGGATGATTTAAATATAAGCTGACAATTATGGGATGCCTTGAATTTCATGCTTACCAAAAGGTCAAAGCCTGTCCTTGTAGCTTGTGAAGACAGAATCTGGTGAGTTCTTAGTTTTGAAGGTTAAGAAATTAAATTCCCAAAGGTTTTCTTAATTGAATTAGGTTTCTAATCCATGTCCTCTTGACACCTTGCATAACATGGTAGTGTGTCATCATCAATGTCCTATTAAGTATGAACATGATAGAATTTAGGTACTACTGATCATTGTAAAATGTTGGAGTCTCAGAATGATAACAAGAAAACAATAATAAACTATTTACTATCCCTTATTCCAATAAAATACGGGGCGGTTACATGAATCCCTTTTTGCCACTCCGTGTAGTTAATTCTACCACAACGAGAAACACGAAGCTTTTTGTAGTTATGACCATTTTACCTGTGGCAATATTCTTCATTTTTACATAGTGTGTTTAAGAAGGATGAAGAGTGATTATTTGTTTTAACAAAGCCTGATCTCTATTTTTTCGATGTTTTCTGCTATAATACAGTCAAGTGAGAGTCTCTATGTATGGTTCGAGATCCCTGTTGCCCTTTAATATGCTACTTCGTATCTACGAGTGTACCGGACAGCTTAGATCCATGTAGTTTGTTCTATTCGTTTCCTTTAATGCAGATTGAACTATTCTTCTAATTCGCATGTAATAAATGTATTATTTAATTTTCGCATGGCCATATCGAGATGTGCACCTACTATCCTGCCATATATATTGATTGGTTTTGGGTTTATGAAAGTATAATTTTTTACGTGAGTTTTTCAACTGATTTTTATTGCAGAATGAAATAGGAAAAAACCCATTCAGCACGCCACTGTAGAGAATTGGCAGGGGGATATTATCAGTATGATTATTCGTAACAAAAACAACAGTTTTGCTAAGGATACATAGGGAGTGTCATAAGGGTTGACATAATTGCCAAATGACACCCTTTTATTGGGGGCGGCGGCTGGGCCCAGCCCCCCCTCCCCCACAACCCTTATGGCACTCCCTGTGTACCTCTATCATTTTCAGACAACAAATCTCTGCAGAATTATACATTTAAGAAAAATATAAGTTCACCATACACATGCCAAAGTGCCAGTATGAAATTACTAAACTGCATAGACATCAAATCTACCTCAAATCTCCTGCAAATTACAAAATAACATCCGTGCGTTGCCATGACACGACATTTAGTGGTTAGTAATCATATTTGTTGGGTACAAATTGTAAGCGTGCATGAATTATGCTCACAATTACATATATTTTTTAGGTGCGTTGAACTGAACAAGACTTTAACTTACCAAATACGTAACGTAGAAATGAGAAATGCGCGAAAATAAATACGATTGAGGTAAGAGTTGAACTTTTTTATCTTTAAAATGATAATATCATGCATTGGTACTAACGGTTTTTCAATATTCGTCTCCTAAGATGCAAAGACAACGTCCTGCAATAGGTGCACCGTGCACTCCAAATCATGTAAACCATCGAACTTGAAATTTGATTTTTCTTCTCTACTTTTGAATGAGTTTTTATGCAATGATATAGTGTAATGTAATCAATACATATGATATGGGATGAATTTATACCACCAAGGTTGTCCAATTTATAGAGGTTGAAGGGTTGTAGCCGGAGGGATACTTTTCAAAATTCAACATGTTTCACGAAAAGACACAGCTCTTCAGGTCGTCTCATTGGCCGCTCGAGCGCTCAAAGCAGGGAGTTCGCCGCTCGAGCTGTAGTTTTATATGTTGAATTCCTTTTTTTTCCTCATATCTTTAGACAACAATTTCTCATTTATTTTGAATTGGTTTTAAAAATACTATGATCATCTACTGAACGAGTAGAACAAATTTGTATCACTTACATGATTTGACTATCAAATCTATTCGAATATTTGGCAGAAGTTAATAAAAATTAACTTTCCAATGACGAGCAATTAGTTGTGATACTAAGTCTCGTTTGACATCCTTTAAAATAAAACAATTTATTTTTCATATTCATTTTTATCCATACATTCATACAATAAAATATTTTGCACGTAAATCCAAAATTTTCTCATTTTTTAACCGCACAATCTAAAAAAAAAACACTACTTCAAAATATTAATTTTACACAATAATGACCATCAAACATAGGCTAATTGGATCGTTGAAACTCACATGAATGAATGGTGAGACTAGATTGCACATCATTTGCAAATGTCGAATTGATTATTTTCATCTTTCATCCACCAAACTAATTAATGTTAGTTATTTAATATGTGTTTGGGCCTTTTTTCCCCCTAACAAATACTCATTTCTAACCAAAATTTTTTCAATAAAATAATTCTATACGGAGCCTAAAATTTTTTCTTTTTTTTTAACCACACATTCTCTAAAAAATCACTATTCCAAAATACATTTAAGTCAAACAGGAGCTTAATTATTTCACTTTAGTAACATATATTTTTTTAAAAATACTTTACTTTAATCTCTGTTTGACTCAAAATAAAAATCGAAGTTAAAGTGAACAATTCATCACAATCACGTACTTCATAGAATACACAAATTTTCAATACAACTCGTTTCATTAACATTTATTAAAATCTACTAAAAAATTAATTTTATTTAGACCATGTAAACAAGGTTATGATTAAACATTCGTTAATGCATCTGGACACGAAAAAATACAAAATATAAGAGGTGAAAAAGGAAATAAGGTCGATCTTAAGGACTCATTTGCAAATATCTTCTCTTATATAAAAACCCTCCGATTCTTAATCTCCATATCCACTAGGGCTTTTTCTCCCTTGTAAGCGTAGTTCAGCTCCAAGCGCAGACGCCGATTCCTCTAAGACTGCCGCCGTCATGGGTCGTATGCACAGCCGAGGGTCCTCTCTCTTTCTTTCTCTAGTTACGTATACGCATACATGAAAAAGTATCCATTTAACGATTATTTCTCGTTCTTTGTAATGTATGTTATGCAGTAAGGGTATTTCAGCATCAGCACTTCCGTACAAGAGGACTCCACCAAGCTGGCTCAAGATATCTTCTCCGGATGTACGTAATTGCACTCTCATCCTTGCTTTTATTAATTACAATCCAGAACAATCTTTTTCACTTCGCGCCATCGGCTAAGTTTTATGGTTGTATTTATTGAGACAATGTTTATTACCATTTGTGTGTTATTTTAGACAAAGAAAAGAAACAAAATGTGGATCCTATTACACTTACGTGTACATATGGGAGTCATGTATCTTACTTCTGGGATCAACGATCATCAATTTGATAATTCCATGGAGTTGTGTAATAGTTCAACAATATCTCCATATTATTTAGTAATAATTTAACAGAGTAAAATTATATGAACGAGTTCTGTGAAATTAATGGAAATGTAGAAATAAAGTTTTGCATATGGAGATGCTCACCCACCCCAGTTCTTTGTAAAAGTAAGTTCTAATGTGATAACATAAGGTTGAAAAGAAATGAAGGAAAATGTGCAGCTTTTCTTCGCTAGTTATCCCTTGACTTGAGTTTGGGTACTATTTAAAGATACATGGAGGAAAAGAGAGAGAAATATTAAGATGGAGACATTGAGTCATTCTAATTTATTCTCGTGTCTGTTATGACTTGACCGGCACTAATTGAGCTAGAACTGTTGTGTATCAATTGAATTGATGTATCCGAAGATTAATTTGGAAGCAATTTATTAGACCAATTGCGAGCATAAATGTTTTCAATTTTTTAAAAAGTGGGGTTCCAATATTCTAGAATTTGCTTGGATACAAGTGTCAAAACAAGCTTGTAGCCTGATGTGGTTTTGGTATTATTGAACAGCATTGAGTGTCCTCCAGGCTACAAGAATGCAAACCTCAACTTTGAACAAAGATGTTTACAGTAATTTGCAAAATTAAAGACGATAATCCATTGCACTGTGCTGTTGTTTAGTTTCAAATTATTTCTAATCTTGTATGATCCTTATCTATACTATTTTATGTTTCTGTGATTCCCGATAATTGCATGTTTCATAATAATAATTATTAGGCCGTTCATTCTCTTAGTTGCAGTTGATAGGGTTTCTTCAATTCCATCTCAAGGCTTACTATAGACTGTTAATTTTGGTTTCTAATATTTAAGCTGTCTCTATTCAGGTGGAAGACAATATCTGTAAGTTTGCCAAGAAGGGGTTGACACCTTCTCAAATTGGTGTTATTCTTCGTGATTCTCATGGAATTGCACAGGTGAAGAGTGTCACTGGCAGTAAGATTTTGAGGATACTCAAGGGCCATGGTAAATTTTCTTCACCATAGGCTTGCCAGTTTCAGTGTCTTCTACAGATATATAAATATATTACCTTGTGATTGTTACTGATTCCCAGGACTTGCTCCTGAGATACCTGAGGACTTGTACCACCTCATTAAGAAAGCTGTTGCAATTCGCAAGCATCTTGAGAGGAACAGGAAGGACAAAGACTCCAAGTTCAGGTTGATTCTTGTTGAGAGCAGAATTCACAGGCTTGCTCGCTACTACAAAAAGACAAAGAAGCTTCCACCTGTCTGGAAATAGTAAGTTCAATTCCCATTTCTGAGATTTTTATTTGGATGAGTTTTCGTTCCCAGCTTTGTCAAATGTTTTGGACTGCATTTTGATTATTGCTAAAGATTTGTCAATAATTTGTTAAATATGCTAGCATAAATATGTTATTGACCTGAATAGAAATTTATAAAATCCAATGCCAGAGATTTCAACTGTTATAGCTTGATCGCATCGATGTTGTAATTGCCAAAGCATCCAATTATAGTTCAAGTCAACGACTAGGAAAAACGATTACCAGAAACGACCTTAACTCCTTTCTTAACTTTGGCTTGTGTGGCAAGCAGAAATAGTAAACATTGAGACCTGCTGCCATTATGTTATTGTGTTTCTTGATTCTTTTATTTTGATCTAGTTATTTAAAATGAACTGAACCTCTGTGATATTGTGATGTTCATTGATCAATTAAAGATTTTTTGTCCTAGGCTTCTTTTGATTTTTAGCCATTTTCGTATAATGCATCTACTTTTCCTCTTCGTTCAGAATACAATTAACTGGTCTTTATTTTTCTTATTATTCCCGCAAGTACTCATTTTGTTGTTTTCCTTTGCAGTGAATCTACCACTGCAAGCACACTTGTTGCCTGAAGCGGATGCATGATGGAACGTTGGATATGTAACTTGAGTATTATTTCTGGAAAAGAGTTGCTAGTAAATCCTAGACTGTTTTTCTTCGTTCTGTTTTTGGAAGACTTGGTTTTATTTTGGTAAACTGGGAATTTTGCTAAGCTTGTAATGCGATTTTTATATGATCTTCCATGGGGAACTGGAGAATGACCAGTTGACATGATTTTTTCTATATGGACCAGTTTTAGAAATGAATGATGGAAATTAAGACAGCTTTATCCAATGCAAAAATGATTTATTTTAGGAGTGATGATGAGGTGCATGCTCCATTCTGTTTATATAAGAATATGCTATATGTACATGGAAGGAATTATCTCCATGTGATGTGGCAAGTGAGGTGTGAAATATAAGTCGAATTGAATGTGTGGATATGAGATTCAGCCTATTTAATTTATTATTTAATTTCGTCTCACATGGGAATCATCCCCACCCAAGGGAAACAACAAAAAGGCTTTACTTGTCTAAAAGCTTCTTTTTGATGATTTATGAAGACATTGTCATGATTGCTACTTAATATTTCTGTGGCGTTTCAAATTTTCATTTCTTCATTTTTGTTGAACTGTGAATGTGGAAATCAAGATATCTAAAATAATTCTAATGAGCTGGTGCCAATTAATATCTTATGCCAGTGAGAAGACCATTAGTCCAAGCTTTGGTTTGAAAGCACAAATAACAACAAAAAACACCTTTTTGTAGCTCGTGAATTTAGCACAGTGCTACTTCAATTCCAAAAAAAAATACTTGGAAATGGGGTAGCGTTGTCCATATACAATAATGTTCCGCATTTCCTGGTATTTGGTCTGGTACATAGATGCATTTTAAAGAATATGAAAAGAACTTCGAAAGGATTGGAGTTGGTAAATGCAACTGTGATGCTAAAATATTGGGTAGATATATGAGTAGGTAAATTAACGCTCCAACTGGTGAAGGCAGAACACTTCTTCCTTTCATATTATTCGGATGGTGTCTGGCTTGCTTGGTGAAGCAAATCGAGATTCACATTTTCAATTATTCAGTTATTGTTAGCAATCACAGGTTATTTTATTTGTTGGCGTCACAATAATGAAGAGACAAAACATATGGAAGATAATTGTGTAATACAAACTCCTAAGTTTAAAAAATTTGTTATATTCCATCAAATTGCTTTTACAGGCACTTGCTTACTTCACATGTTGCTGCCTTCCATGTCAATTAGCTTTCGTGTGCATTGTACACGACAGAGGGGAAAAAGCTAGTGCTACTTTCGGGGCATGAAGAGAATACCTCGTCAAAGCCTACAAGAGGTGAGCTCTGATCCAAGTGCCGCCTGTCCATTTGGTGCTGTATCCCCAACAAAGAATTCGTGAACACTGCCCTCGAGTTCAATCCAGCTGCAGCCAGGAACTTTCTTTAGGTCCCTTTCTTTCATTCTTGTCCTAACCTGTCTAACATAGTCCCATAGACCAAATTGAGCATACATATTCGATATAAGTATGTAAGAGCTTGGATTGTAAGAATCTATTCCAATCAGATGCTTAGCAACTGGTTCTCCAATGCTCAACTTTTCATGGTTAGTGCATGCGCTTAGCAGTGTTCGCCAAACTACATCATTGGGCTCAATGGGCATTTCCTTGACAAATCTTGTGGCTTCTTCAACATGCCCTGCCCGGGCAAGGATGTCAACCATGCATCCGTAATGTTGGAGCTTAGGCTCTATCTTGTGAAATCTTCTCATAATTTCAAAGCACAGCACACCTTCCTTCACCAGTCCAGCATGGCCACAAGCATTCAAAACTGCAATGAATGTAATGTCATCTGGTTCTAAATGGAGTCTCTCCATCTCCATGAAAAAACCAAAAGCTAAATCGCCCAGGCCATGAATGGCCAATCCACCAATAATAGTATTCCAATGATCGATACCTTTCTTTTCAACATCCTCAAATACATTCATAGCCTCCTCTATGCTGCCACACTTTGCGTACATGTCAATCAAGGCAACACCAAGTTTTCCACTCACTACAAACCCATGGTCCTCCATATAATGATGTATTGCAATCCCCTCATCAATGCAGCCCAATTGAGCAATTGCAGAAAGAGCAGTCAACAAAGTCACACTATCGGGAGCCAAATCAGAACAATTCCCACTTAACATATCATGAAAGACTTTCAGCGCTTCCTTACAACATCCACTTTTGACATACCCAACCATCATTGCATTGCAGGAGATCACGTCCCTTTGAGGCATAGAATCAAAGAAACCTCTAGCAACATCAACATTGCCTATTTTTGCGTACCCGTCAACCATAGTAGCCCAGCTTATGACATCCCTTTCTGGCATCTTATCAAACAAAAGACTAGCCAATTCCAACTTCCCTTTCTTCACACAGCAATCAATCATCAAATTCCAAGAAATCAAGTCCCTTTCTGGCATTTTCTCAAACAAATCAGAAGCAACCTCAAACCCATTCTCCAATTTGACATACCCACCGATCAGAGTATTCCAAGTGATTAAATTTTTCGTCTCTGATGGTGTCGTATCAAACAATTGCCGAGCTGAATCCACCATCCCACATTTTACATACCCATCAATCATCAAGTTATACGTAAAAGAATCCTTCTGATGCAACCTATCAAACACCTGCCGACCAAGTTGAATACACCCGCATTTTATATACATACAAATCAAACAATTCTGCAAAAACACATCCAGCCCAAATTCATATTTGGACAACAACCCATGAATCTGCATACCTTGCTTTACTAAATTCATCCTTGAACATGATTTTAACACTAAAGAAAAGGAATACTCATCTACTAAAACCCCATTCACAAGCATTAAAGCTAACACTTGGAAGGCATTTTCGGGGTCATTTCCATGAGAATAAGATTTAATAATTAAATTCCAAATAAAAGGGTCTTTACAATTTTGAGTAAAAAAGAGGTATCTTGCAAAATTAACGAGGGGTTTGTGCTTTGAAATAGCAAAATCAAGAATTATTTTTGTGGTCAAACCAGGATTTTTTAACTGCCCTGTGGTAATTAAATTCGCATGCATTTGATTTATTTCTATCTGGGTTCTGCATTTTGAAGCAAAAGCAAGTGTTGGGAGCGCTGGGATTGAATTTACACACACAACCATAGATAGATTTGATGCCTAATCCAAAATTCTGTTTTTAACGGCCATTTTAACGCCAAAATATCATGTAAATATGGGCCGGGTTGAGATTTTGTTGGGCCTAATTTTTTATACAGTTTCATGACATTGTCTTTCATAGTCCGCATATCTAACTTCATTCATTTCGGTTCACAAATTGTGTAATAAGGATTTGGGTTATTTGTTATTTTTTTATTAAGTAATACATTTAGATTAATTCGAATTTTTCACATTAGGTTCCATGAATTGCCTCAAACTACTAACTATTTTAAGTACTCGTTTATTATCAACCTTATTTAGCCCGTATTTGATATCGATTAAAATTAAAATTTTAATCTAAGTCAGAGTCAGCAATCAATTTTAATCACATATTTCATGAATTCCACAACTTTTCAACATATATTTTAATAAAATTTACTAAAAATCTAATTTTTATCCCTACCAAACAGGGGCTTAGTATCCTCCAACTCTACAAGTTCTTTAACTTTACCTCCGACTATATTATTTTATATTTGACAACTTGAATGATTATACAATAGGAATGGATATACCGATAACCCGTTTAGTGGCATCGTGATGTCTATTGCAAATACGAGATGATTAATTATGAATATGGTACCGACAAGTTAATTTAATTGATAGTCACTTAATTTTGTCATAGTCACTACTTGTTCATCAAAATTAAAAAAGTTACTCGTTGCTTATAAAATATTGCTATAGATTACTACTTGTTTACTTACCGAAACTTAAAATGTTAATCGTTGCTGACTCAAATTCGAATAAAGTTATCCATTCATCACCCATATCATTTTCATCAGACCACGTGGACAAAAATCAACTTGACAGATGAAAAATCCTAAGTAACACTGACGGAATTAAAAAAATAATAGCATAAACAAAAAAAAAAAAAAATCCATGTGGTGCACGACAAAAATTGCCCCACGCTAATATTTCTTAACTCCATCAATACCATGTAAGATTTTCCATTCGCCGCGTTAATTTTTTTCCACCTGAACCGATGAAAATGATATGATGATGAACAGGTGCTGAGCCAGAGAGTTGAGTTGTGTGTGTGTGGGGGGGGGTGGGGGGG